>CAUYQG010043755.1:0-19620 GCA_963574415.1 Tarsius wallacei | reverse complement strand
AGCGGAAGGATTGCTGGAGCCCAGCAGGTCGAGGTTGCGGTGGCTGGGAGCGGCCACTGCACTCCAGTCTGGGTGACAGAGTAAGACTCCAACTCAAAAAAAAAAAAAAAAGAAAGTAAAGGAATTTAATTTGAATTTGATTATCTCTGATTTTGAAAAGACACCTTTTGTTAAGTTTAAGTATATAAAAATTTATATTATTACATAGTATAATAGCATATTATTTACATAGTATACTCAATTTAGAAAGCAAATTTATGTGCATAATTGCAATTATGAGTCAGTTTTTTTGGTAAGCTTAACAGTGTGTACTATACAATAAAAGTTACTCATTATATGTGTTGAATTGTAATAAAAAGCAGTTTTTTCAATGCTTGTAAGGCTCCGGAGCTTGAAACAACAAAATTTCTGACCTCAAATGGTTTATTATGTGATAGGGAATAAACACAATTAGGTAGTAAAGAATAATCTACTTTTGCACTAAATTCAATACTACATTAGTATGTGTAACATATACCTATTTAAATATTTGCGTAAACTATTATCCAAATGTGGGTACTTGTTTTAACACCCTAGCATCATATAATTCAATTGCATATGGTAACAGTGGTCTCAATGGTGCTTAGTGGTAAAAGGATGAGAATGAGAACTATTAAACTTTGATTTTTTTAGTTTAAAATATTCCTTCATTACTATGGAAAGTTTAGACAATTATATATTTATTTGAAAGTTATTCTAGAAAAAGTTTTTATTTCAAGAACATTTATAAAATACTTCTTTACAATTATTCATCTTTCTTAAAATATAAGAGAATAGTTTTTGAAGGAAATACTGCTTATATGCACAGATCATATTGATGAACTGAAAAACACTATTTAATCACAGTTAAGGGGACAAATTGAAGGCAGGAACCCTGTTCATAAAGGAATTTAGAACTTATTTGGGGAAACCAAAGTGCCATAATCATTCTTGAATAATTTTGAATTACAGCTAAGTTGTGGTGCTGGCTTAGAATCCTAGCAAATATTTTATATAGAAGTGAAGCCTTTGAGAAGATAAGTAGGTGACTGTTTTATTTTTGAATGACGCTAGCAATTAGAACCTCATTTGTTTATCTCTATGTTTAGATAATTTTTCCATTATTAGGCTTTTGAAAATCCTGTGACAAGAGATGCCTTTAGCAGCTTCAGTCATAAAACGGTATTAAAAAGATTATTGAGTTATTACAAAACAAATAATTCTTGGATATTAAATTATGATGGGATTCTGTTATCACAGCTACAACAGAAACTAATGGCATCAGCTCTGTACTTCTAATAGAGTTCTAATGATTGGATTATAATTTCTGTAGTATTCAATAAACATTGAGAGATATGAATATAATCCTGCTATTAATGAAGATTATGAAAACAGATGAAGTCCCAAGATAGTGAAAAATATTTTGTCCTGAGCCCGAGGGTTCGAGACCCGCCTCGGCAACTTGGTGAAACCTCATCTCTACAATAAATCAAAAAATCAGCCGGGCGTGGTAGCGCGCGCCTGTGATTTCGGCTACTCGGAGGGCTGAGGCGGAAGGATCGCCGGAGCCCAGCAGGTCGAGGCTGCGGTGGCCAGGAGTGGCCACTGCACTCCAGTCTGGGCGAGAGTGAGACTCCAACTCAAAAAAAAAAAAAAGTATTTTGTCTTTCTAACCACTTTATATATTAGGAAATATATTATCCAATGTTCTGGAATGAAATCTTTGTCTTTAGACTTCTAACAAATTTAACAGATTTCAAATTCACAAATAGGAATATAAATGAGAATTTACTCCCAATTTTATTGGTAATTGATAATTGTTTATTTACCTTGTACCTAGACATACCACTTTCTTTTATTTCTAAAAAATTTTAGTGATCTATTTTATTTCTTACTTTCTAGTATTTATATATAGTATTTCAATTTCTTGTCTTACTGAATTAGCTTGAATCTATTAAACAAAGTAGACTAATAATGAAAATGACTATAGTTTTTTTTGCTGTTTAGTATATATTTGTTGTTATTTTTGTTATTGTTACTGTTTATCATCCTATTTTACATAAGATGTTTACTTGGATTGGCTGCTGAATTTTATCAAATGCCTTTCCAGAACCTATTGATATAATCATGAGATTTTATTCTTTAGTTTGTTGATTTAATAATAATGTCAGCACATATCCTAATACTTAACTATTCTTTAATTTAAATGAGATTAGACAGTCAAATATATACTTAAATTCAATGGAGACATGCTTAAATTTTATTTATTTTCTCTTCCATGCAAGAGAAAAAGAAAAGTGCCAATGATGTCATGGCTTTATAAAGAAAACAACTTATATTTATATGTTTCTGAAAATATGATGTCAATTTAAAATTATTATCGGGAAACACATTATTAAGTAAAACAAACTATCAAAATTACAGACTCTTTAGAGACTAAAAATTATATTCATAAGATATACTAGCAGTCTGTAAAGTACAGCTGGCTTGTAAGACTCCTTTTTAGAAATAACATTTGCAAAGATATTTAGATGATGATGATGATGATGAATATTATTTGCTTTTCTGTATCTATGTCTTGCCAAGATTTATTTTGTAGGTAATTAGAAGTTCCCACAATTTGAAGGCTAGGACCTGGAAAACTCAAAATTTAAATTAATGAAAGGGAAAGGGTGAAATAAGTTAGTAACAAATAGAGTTACTAAGCATGTATCCATTGAATTTAGTATATATTTGACTGTCTCATCTCATTTAAATTATTATATATGTATATATATATTATATATATGCCTCTCTAAATATATATTTATAAATTTATTTATATATTTATAAATTTGCTATATATATTTATAAATATATATATTTAACATTTATTCTTACATTTCTGGAATAAACCTTATTTAGCCATGGTTTATCATCATTTGGATACATTACTGGATGATTTACTAGTATCATATTTTGTTTTACACCTATATTCATAAGTCTTTCATTACTTTGTCATGCTTAACACAATCCGAAATTATATATACTGTACAATAGGATGAGTTTCCTGTGAAATTACTGCCACATTCTAAGTAGAGAATATTTTTGTCCCTTGTGATCCTTTGTAGGAGCCCATTCTTCTTCTGCCCTAGACCCAGGAAACAATTTGTATTTGCTTTTTTTGGTTTGTTTGGGTTTAAAAGCTTAGACGGAATTATTTTAATTTGTCATTTCAAAATTGTTACTTTTTAAATATTTAAAAATTTATTCTTAGATTGTATATGCAAGATATTTTTTGTTAAAATCTTACAAATTTCATGCTACCCGTTCTCATTAGGATTTGGGAATTATTATAACTATGTAGAAAAGTGTGCAATCCTTGGGGGGAAAAATCTCACACAAGAAATACAGGGGCAATCACAGCTTTCTTTCTATGTTTTTAATAGTTTGGATTAGTTCCATATTTTGGTCTTCAAGCTGTGAGATTCTTTTTTCTGCTTGGTTA
The DNA here is from genome assembly GCA_963574415.1 of Tarsius wallacei. Classification (NCBI taxonomy): domain Eukaryota; kingdom Metazoa; phylum Chordata; class Mammalia; order Primates; family Tarsiidae; genus Tarsius; species Tarsius wallacei. Next base: position 16,115 of record CAUYQG010043755.1, on the reverse strand, counting down.
ATTCCATGCTTGTCAATTTGTTTTTTATTTTGTTCACTGTGTTCTCTATGGCCATCATGTCTGTTATCAGCTCTTTCATTATTTCTTCGTGCCTTTCTTGATTTTTATTCATCCTCTCTATTCATACCTTGATGTCTAGATTTGTGGTATGATACCATTATTCTGGGCACTCTCCATTGTTTGAGTTCCAAAGTCTGTATTCTTAGGTGCTATCTTTCTAAGGGTCTGTGGGGTACCAGTATTCTTCTGTTGATTCTTCTTCATTTGTGGTGGCATTTTTTTTGTTTTTTTCCCTCCTCTTTAATTCTGTTGCTCAGTGAGAGGGGGGATAGCTTTCACTTCTGTTTGCTCAACCACCTATTCTTTCCTAGTGCTTTTTTTTCACTATAGATTGTTAGCATCTCATATTCATCTTATATAGATAGTTTATCTCTATTTCTTTAAAGATGGATAGATAATAGATCTCTCTTACTATATGTACTTGATGTTTAACATATTGAAAAATGATTTGGGCAATTGGGGGTAGAGTTGAATTAGTGACAAGCACATAAAAGCTAAGCAAATGAAAAAAAATTTTAAAGTTTTAACCTCAGGGAACAGAAACATTTGTATGGCAAAATTAGAGTAGTAATAGTAGAATGTGAACACTTTAGGATTTATTGGGAGGATGAGGCTATGGAAAGTATGCTTGTATGTGTAATGGAGGTGGGTGAGAAAGAGAGATTCCTTTTTTAGAAAGGTCAGTTGAGTGACATAAAAATGTTATTTTGAGACCCATTAGGTAAAAATATCAAAATCAATTGCAAAAGAGATTGAAAATTGGTTGCATGTAAGAAGTAGCAAATGGAAGAAGAAAGGGGACAGATGACTTTTAATAATCATAGTAAGTCCTATAGAAGTATCTGAATTGTTAAACTGTGTGCCTGATTGAGTATGATAAAAAAGTAAAACTAAAATGAGAATAGAAAAAAAACTGGACATAAAATTTTTTTAAAAAGTTAATGAACATATATTCTATTTTTATTATATCTACTTCAAAATATGTTATAAAATGAGGATGGATTAGTGCTTTATTTCTTTTAAATTTTATTATCAACTGCCTTTTGGATCTGTGAATGTGTTAGTTTTCACATTCTTTCAAGAGATTTGTAAGTTTTATTGAGAAGCTGGTACTAATCCCTCAATTGCCAACAAATGGTGGCAGTTTGCATGAGCAAGGAGTTTGCCACACTTTTGCATGTAGGCAATCTTTCTTTTTTTTTTTTTTTTAACCACAATGTGATGGCATTTTATAGGGACTTGTTTTTTCTGTCACCATTATGCCACTCCATGGTGTCATATGCCTGTCATAGTCCTTATACTCAGTCTTTTCTTTCATCCCAAAGAGCAGAATATCAGCAATATTTTCAGTGACTAAAGATGACATTAGATTTGGGTAAGAACTACAAGTATACATACACAGTCCTATAAAAACTCAAGGTTATAATGATTTAGCTGTTATTGGAAACAAGTATTACTGAAACTGATTTTTTGTGTGATTATTTTAGACAGCCCTTGAGACTGTCTTTATCTCAAATATGCTAGCATAAACCCTTCGTGTTTTTCTGGCTTTAGTTTGTTGGATCTGACAAAAAGTGATTTCATGGTGGTATCTGCAACTTTCACAGCATGAACCATGAATATGGTAACAAGTTGGAGTTCTACACATACAGAATCAAAAGCCATGTTTACTCTTTTTTTTCATTTTTCAGGCTGATGATTAATACTGGGGAGCATTCCTCATAAATTAACTTGGTGGTCTAAATAAATACTTTTTTAAAAGAATGAGTGGGTTGGGGTGTGTATAGGATAGAAGTTAGGCTACTTTTAACAGGCCACAATAACTGTGGCTTAAAAAATATAGGAATTAATTTTTACTTTATGAATCTTTCAAGCATAAGCAGCCCTGAATTTATTTAATGATTGTATGGTATCAAGAACCTAACAAAATTTTTCAGATATATATGAATGTACATACATATGTATGTGTGTGTATGTATGTATGTATGTATGTTGGGTACATGTGAGGATCCTCTATAGAGGTAAATTGTGAGCAGGTGACATTTGGGCTTTTAGTGAGCCTTCTCTCCCCCTAGTAGTAGACGTGGTACTCAATGGGTGATTTTGTGCTCTTATCTCCCATCCCTCCCTTCCCCCATTAGCAGTACCCAGCATCAGTTGTTCTCACCTTTGTGCTTATGTGCCCAATGTTTAGAACCCACTTATGAGTGTGTATATGCAGTATTCAGTTTTTTTTTTTTCTGTGATAGTTCACTTAGAATTATGGTCTCCAGCTGCATCCATGTTTCTGCAAAGAACATAATTTTGTTCTTCTTTATGGTTGCATAGTATTCCATTGTGTTATATGTGTCTCATTTTCTTTTTTTCATGCTAAAAAATAGAGCATATTTATTAAAAATATATATTTATAAACCTTGACATGAATAGATGTGCATGTCAAGCCAAGGAGAAAAGAAAATTAAGTTATCTCCCCAGAATCAAATAGACACTTTTGATGAGTGGGATGCCTGTCCCATTAAACAGCTTGTCAAGTTCACATGAAATGCTTGTCTAGGAGACACATATCTGAGCCATGTTCACCCTGCTTGTCTTTCCAAAATATGCACTATCCATCAGTGATCCGGGATCATAAATGTCTGCACCCATCTTCTCCCTAGTGGTGTCAGAGGCTGTTCTTCCGAGCATTTTTCTGGGTTCTGTGCCAAAGATGTTGAGCTTCCCATAGTGTGAATGAGTTTGGTTGGATTCACTGTGCTTCAGTGCTCTCTCCTTGAGGCAGGATCGATTTATTTTTGTGACTTTTTATAAAGTCTGAAGATGCGTTTGACAGAGCAGTGTGGATAGGGCGAGCCTGCTTGCTCTCGCAGGGTCCGGCCACTGAGCTGTCAACATGTAGACTTGCATCTTTGGCCATTTGGAAGCCTCTGAGGACGCCGTGGGCCATTCACAGGGTATGTATATGTAGACAAAGATGCTAATGATCAGGTTCAAAATGGTCCCGATAATCCCCAGCATGGCCAAGACTCTCCTTTTTACTCTTTCTCTTTCCTTCCTCTATCTTAGTCGTTTCCACTAGTGACTACCATGTTGGTTGCAAATGTCTTTATCTTCCTCGCCAGGCTAACCAAGAAGCGCATCCGGAGGTGGTTGGGGGGCACGCGGGCACTCAGCAGAGCCACAGCCCGGCCTGGGCCGGGGAGCCAGAGCAGGAGGAAGGCGAGGAGGAGAAGAGGAGGCTGCCAGCCTCATTCTCTCAGGTAGCATTGACCTGCGGGTCACAGCAGGCTTCGGCTGGCTGCCTGGCACCAGACGCCGCGCACGCCGCTCATGTCACTGTCCGTCGCTGACAAGGTGTGCATGCAGCCGGGTCTTCTCCAGGAGGCACTCAGAGCGCCTCATGCCCGGTGCCAGGGCTCGGGGAGAGGACCCACGGCGACTGCAGCGGTGGATGCGCACCCGGCTGCGCGTGGAAGCAGTGCACATTGGCTCGGAAGGAGGAAGGGGCTGGCGCGTCCCACATTTTCTTTATCCAGTCCACTTTCAGTGATCATCTGGATTGGGTCCATTTTTTTACTATTGTCAATAGTGCTACAATGAACATATATGTGCAGGGGTCTTTTTGGTAGAGTGAGTTATGTTTCCCTCTGTATATTCCCCAAAGTGGGATTGCTAGATCATATGGTAACTCAATTTTTAGTTCTTTGAGAAAACACCACACTGCTTTTCACAGAGGTTGAACTAGCTTACATTCTTACCAACAGTGTAGAAGCATTCCCTTTTTTCTGCAACCTTGCCAGCACCTGTTGTTTTTTGACTTTTTGATGATAACCATCCTGACCGACGTGAGATGGTATCTCGTTGTTTTGATTATTTCTCTGATGATTAGTAAAGCTTAGCATTTTTAAAATATGTTTTTTAGTTCCTTGTATGTCTACCTTTGATAATTGTCTGTTCACGTCCTTTACTCACTTTTTAATGGGGTTATTATTATTATTTTTTCCCTGTCAATTTGTTTGAGTTCCTTGTAGATCCTGAATGTTAGGCCTTTGTCAGATGCATAGCTTGCAAATGCTTTTCCCATTCTGTGGGTTGTCTCTTTACTCTCTTAATGGTTTCTTTTGCTGTGCAAAAACTAGCTTGATTAGGTCCCATCTGTCAATTTTAGATATTGCTTTTGGGGAGTTGGTCATGAATTCATTGCCTGTGCTATGTCCAGGAAGGTGTTCTAAGTTTTCTTCTAAGATTCTTCTAGTTTGGTTTCACATTTAAGTCCTTGATCCATTTGGACTTAATTTTTGTATATAGTGTTAGGTAGGGATCCAGTTTCATTTTTTTGCATGTGGTTAGCCAGTTTTCCTAACACTATTTGCTTAATATGGTTTCTTTTCCCCAGTGTTTGTTTTTGTTGGCTTTGTGGAAGATGAGTTGATTGAGTTCATGGTTTTATTCTCAATCCTGTTCCATTGGTTTATGTGTCTATTTTTATACTAGTACCATGCCTCCTTGGTAACTGTAGACTTCTAGTAAATTTTGAGGCCTAGAAGTGTGATGCCTCCAGCTTTGTTCTTTTGGCTGAGGATTACTTTTGCTATCTGGGCTCCTTTTTACTTCCATATGATTTTCTGTGTTTTCTTTTCTAGGTCTAGTGAAAAATGATGCTTTTAATTTGATATGGAGTGTGTTAAATCTATAGATTGACCTGGGCAGAATGGATGTCTTCATGATATTGAGTCTTCCAATGCATGGGCATTGGATGCTCTTCCATTTGTTTGTGTTGTCCTTGGTTTCTTGGAGCAGTCTTTTGTAGTTCTCATTGTAAGGGTCTTTCACCTTTTTTGTTTGGTAGATTTTATTTATTTTTTGGCTATTGTGAATGGGATTGTGTTTTTTATTTGGTTCTTAACTTGTTTTTGGTGTATAGAAATGCAACTGATTTTTGCTCATTGATTTTGCATACTGAGACTTTACTGGAGTCATTTATCAGTGCAAGGAGGTTTTTAACAGACTCTCTAAGGTTTCTTGATTTAGAATCATATCATCTGCAAAGAGGGATAATTTAACTTCCTCTTTTCCTATTTGGATATCCCTAATTTCTTTCTCCTATCTGATTGTGTTTGTTAGGACTTCCAGTACTATGTTAAATAGGAGAGATGAGAGTAGGCATTCTTGTCTCATGCTAGTTCCTAGGGGGAATGCTTTCAGCTTCTGCTCATTAAGCATGATGTTGGCTGCAGGTTTGTCATAGATGATTGTTATTATTTTAAGGAATGTTCCTTCAATGCCTAAGTGTTTGAAGGTTTTTATCAAGAAGAGATGTTGGTTTATAGTGAACGCTTTTCCTGTGTCTATTGAGATAATCATGTGGTTCTTGGTTTTACATCTCTTAATTTGGTGGATTACAATTATTGATTTGCATATGTTGATCCAGCCTTATATCCTGGGAATGAAGCCCATGTGGTCATGTTGGATGATCTTTGAAATGTGCTGTTGGATGCGATTTGCTAGAATCTTGTTGAAGATTTTTGCATCTATATGTATCAGAGAAATTGGCCTGTGGTTTTCTTTCCTTGTTGAGTCTTTGCCTTTTTGGGTTATCAGCATGATATTGACTTCATAGAATGAGGTAGGGAGAACTACTTCTTTCTTGATTGCCTGGAATACTTTCGATAGGATAGGTATCAGCTCTTTCTTTTATGTCTTATAGAATTCAGCTATGGCCCAGGGTTTTTATTGATGGGAGGTTTCTTATTACTAAGTTGATTTCTTGGATTGTTGTTGATCTCTTTATGTTTAATTTCTTCCTGTTTTAATCTTAGGAGGTTATGTGATGCCAGGAATTCCTCCATTTCCCCTAGATTTTCTAGTTTATTCACATCTAGATGTTATGTGAATATATATGTTAATCTCTGATAATATTTTATATTTCTTCAAAGTCAGTAATAACATTGCCTTTTTCATTTCTACTTGTGTTTGTTTACATTTTCTCTCTCTCCTTTTTTTGTTAATCTAACCAGGGATCTGTAAATCATATTTATCCTTTTAGAGAACTAGCTTTTCATCTTATTGATACTTTGTGTGATTTTTTGTCTCTATTTTATTCAACTGTGATTTTGTTTTACCAATGTCCTTTTTTCTACTAATTCTTTGATTGGATAGCTCTTGTCTTTCCAGCTCTCTTATGTGTAATGTTAGACTGTTTACTTGAGATCCCTCTATTTTCTTGATATGTGCATACAATGCTATAAACTTTGCTTTCAGCATTGCTTTTGTGGCATCCCAGAGGTTTTAATGTGTTATGTCATTGTTTTTACTTGTTTCTAGAAATCTTTTTATTTCTGCCTTGATTTTTATGTTAACTCAAAAGTCATTCAGAAAGCAAGTTGTTTAATTTCAGTGTATTTGTGTGCTTTGGAGGATTCCTATTGGTGATGATATTTATTTTTTTCTGCTGTGATCTGAGAAGATGCTTGGTATGATTTTGACCTTTTGAAATTTGTTTATGCATGATTTATGTTTGAGTATGTGGTCAATCTTGGAATATGTTCCATGTGCTGATGAGAAGAATGCATATTCTGTGGGTGAAGTGTTCTGTAGATGTCTATTAGTTGGTCAAATTTCCATGTTAGTTTTTTGTCTTGATGATCTATCTCACACTGTTAGAGAGGTATTAAAGTCTCTGACTGTAACTATATGGCTGTCTATGTCATCTCTTAGTTTAATTAGCAATTGTTTTATAAATCTGAGTGCTCCTCTGTTGGGTGCATATATATTATTCCAGATGGATATTTCTTGCTGGTGGATTGAGCTTTTTATCATTATGTAGTGTCCTGCAGTGTTCTTTTTTTAACCTTTATTGATTTAAAGTTTATTTTGTCTGGTATAAGAATAGCTACTATTCTTTTTCATTTTCCATTTGCTTGGAAAGTCTTTCTCCAGCCCTTCACCTTGAGCTTATGGGTGTCATTTGCAGTGAGATGAGTTTCTTGAAGGCAGCAGAAGGATGGATCATGCTTCTTTATCCAGTTTGCCATTCTCTGCCTTTTGAGTGGATATGTTCAGTTTGTTTATGTTTGAGTTAGTTATTGCTATATGGGGATTTGCTCCTGTCATATTACTGGTAAGAGGCTGCTTTGCTTTTTAGTTTTTGTGGTTGATTTGTATGGTCTGTAAACTCTGTGTTTGCCTGTTCTTTTACAATGGGTAGAACCATTCTTTCGTTTCTGTGCTTAGAGCTTGTTGAAGTATCTCCTCAAGGGCTGGTTTGGAGGTAGCATGTTCTCTTAGAGATTGGATATATGGAGAGGATTTTAGTTCTCCTTTATTTTTGAAGTTTAACTTGGTTGGGTAGGAAATTCTCGGCTGGAACTTCTTTTCTTTAAGGATGTTAAAGATGGGACTAAATTCCCTTCTGGCTTATAGGGTTTTTGATGAGAAGTCTGCTGAAGTTCTGAGTGATCTGTCCCTTCTTTCTAGCTACCTGTAGGATTTTTTCTTTCATGCTCACCTTGTGGTGATGGATTATTATGTGTCTTGGGGACAATCTTCTCATGTGATTCCTTGCAAGAGTTTTCTGAATCTCTTAAGAATGTGTGGTTGTCTCTCTAGTGAAATGGGGGAAATTTTGGGGGGTGATGTATTGGAAGGCTTGTTCTTGGATGTTCTCAATCTCCCCTTCCTTTTCAGGGATGCTGATCAACTGTAGATTTGGATTCTTTACATAATCCCCAAATCTTTATAGGCATTTCTAATTCTTCCTAAGGCTTTTCTCCTTGTTTTTGTCAGCCTGAGTTAGTTCGGTAGTTTGATCCTCAAGCTCTGAGATTCTTTCCTCTGGCTGGTCAATTCTGCTGCTGAGGCTTGCTATTATTTTGAAATTCCTAGAAAGAATTATTCGTTTTCAGAAGTTCAGATTGGCTCTTTCTTACAATGGCTAGTTCAGCTTTCACTTCCTGCTAATGTTTTTGTGGTCTTGATGATCTATGTGTCCACCTTATCATGAATCTTGCTGAGTGTCTTTGTCATCCATAGTCTGAATTCTATGTGTGTCATCAGGGACAGGTCATTCTGGATGGGTTCCCTTGCTTGGGATATCCAGGAAGCCCTTTTTTGAGTGTTGAGTCATTAAGGCTTTGGGGATAGCTGATTTTTTTTTGCTGGTTATTTCTCATTTGTGAGGGCAGACAATTCTCTTTTTATTTTTTGTTTAGTTGTTTTTTAATACTTAAAGTTGCTACTGTTAGGGGATAGCTCTGTAGGTGTGTGTTTTCTTGCCTGTCTTTCCTCCTTTAGCCCACCTGTTGTGGGGGGTGGGGGCAGCAGTGGCAGGAAGGGTGGTGAAACCGCTTCATGGGCACAATCTGGCAGAGACAGGGTGAGACCTTTCCTCTATTTCAGAGTTTTCCTCCTTTCTCCAGGACAGGAAACAGATGTCCTGTCCGGAGCTCCAGGTCCACTTCTTCAGAATGCTTGTCTCCTCAGAAGAATTGGCAGGCAACTAGTTGGGGCCCTGAGGCTCTACTCTGGCTCAGGTGCTCTTGGAGGTGTAGATTGGCCTCCTCCCATCTGGGTGGGACTGCCTTTTTTTGCCCAGGGGTAGAAGGGAAGCAAAGTGGACTGGGCCGCTGCCACCACCTCCCTGTGCAGTGGAGCCCTGCCTCTTAGAGCCTGCTCTGCTTCGTGGGAGGGACTTTGACAACCATGGCAGCTCCCTGAGGGGAAGCTGCTTTTGCAGTCCTGACCTAGGGTGACCTAGGGTCACAATGTCTGCTGGCACTGGGAAACTTCTCTAAATTGGGTTCTGGGGAGGGAGGAAGAGGCGCACATCCATGCGATACAGACCACCCCTGCAAGGTGTTTCCCACTGAGGCTCTCTGTAGGGGAGTTGGCAGTATAGCGTGGGACTTGTGGGAACTGAGATTCCCCAGGCTCCATGTGGAACCTGCTGATTGATGCCTCTGTCTCTATTTAGGGCAGTCTTCTAAGCCAGCTGGTGCAGGAGAGGTATGATAGGGGAGTTAGTCCTGGGCTAACTCTCCCTTGGCTGAGGGAGGTATATAGAGAAGGAAATCTGTCATTTTCACATATTCCTTCTGCCTCAAGTTGGGGCCACTTCGAGGGGTGTCCAGGGCTTGGAAGTATCCATACTCTGTGTCCCCTGGTGATCATCTGATAGATTTTAGCTTGGGTTTTCAGGTCAATCCTCAAAGCCCTGGGTCTTCTCCTCCATATAGGTTTGTTTGCAGAGAGCTGCAATCCTGTGTGTTTTCAGTCAGCTATCTTGGCCCTCCAACATGATCTTACTATCTTATTCTGCCATCCTCAACATATAGCTTTCATCTCATGTTCTAAGTGGTGGCCGTTCTAACTCCTGTCATTGTATCTATTATGCAACCAGTGAGGTGAGAAAAATGGTTATTTGCCTTTACTGCTAAGTAATATATGATTTCTGCTGTCTTTCCTTTGTAATCTAGTCTATCCTAAAATGGAGGCTTGGAATTATTTTTACCTGGATTGCTATGTGCTGAACTAAAACTTCTCTTAGTATAGAAAAAACAGAAAAGCACATATTGCTGAACTATAGGCAATTCCTGTTACAGGTGGTTTTGAGAGTATTTTGAAATATGACTGCATTAAGCCTGGACAACCAGACCTAATATAAATTCTGCTTTGTCTCTTTCTACTGCTTGCAGTTCTATCCTGGTCCTTCTGTCTTCCTATCTATATACTTAGGAAACTAAAATTAAAACTACACTAAAATGTTCAGACTTCCTTGCTAGCTGAGTTCTGGCTAGATTATGCCAATGGGAGACTTTCATGCCACATTAGAAATTAGGAAGAAAGCAAAAGTCATTTTGCTTCCAGTAGAGCCTCTTGCAGTATCAGTGATGAGTACAAGTTTGTATCCCCTTCAGGTGAACTTTCAAAGATGTGAACATGTATTCGCATTATTTGAGGAGGCACTTAGTTTTTGAGGCACAGGACCTGAATGTAGCATGGTACACAAAGGTTGCAGCAGTCATTCAGAATGCAATCCTGTGCTATCATGTCATCTATGATGAGAAAAAAAGAACTACTACCCAGATATCACTGAATAGTTTTTTTAAGAGGGTTGATAGAATTGATTCCAGAAAGGAATTAGAACCTGTGCCATCAACATCAGGTGTGAGTGAAATTGCAGCTTGTCCACCATCTCCTATTGCTGATGATCCTTCAACTCTAACATCTCCAACCTCCTCTCTCTCCTCTAGTCAGTAACTCTTCTTGCCTGTTCACTCGATGCCAGCCCCTGCATGCCAACTGTTGTACTGTATGTACTGCTGTACCTTTTAAGGTACTGTACTATACCAGTAAAAATGTTTTTATTTTTTGTGTTTTTAAAATTTTATTATTTGTATGAAAAGCATTATAAACCTATTATAGTATAGAACTGTATAGCCAATTGTGTCAGTTGGGTACCTAGGATAACTTTGATGGACTTATAAATTGGACTTAACAAGCATACTCTCAGAACAGAATTCATTCCTATGAAGGAGATTTACTGTATTTCATTATCAGAGCTTGTAGCAACTTCCTCAGTTCAGGATAATATGACCAGCCCTTCTACGTATTTATAACAAATTGTTCCTATTACATATTTCTTTGATTCAAGTATCTAGAGCGATTTGGTTAAGTGTCAATACAGTTGGCCACCTCACTTCATCCTTGTAATATTTTTAATGGAGAGTAAGACGAAAGAAAACAAGCAAAGTAGCCTTAAGAAAATATAGAGATGTAAAGACTTTTTTTGTGTGTGTGTGGTGGATAATCAGCTTTGCTGTCATTATCCCACTTCTCCAACTGAGTATAAACTACAGTAGTTCAGAACCCTTTCTGACTCTGTCTAAAACAGACTTGTTTTTTAGCTTGACACTATCATCTTCAGACTCTGTCTACAGTTTTTGTTCCCCCCTTTTAAAATAATTGCATCATTTCAGTTGATGTACTTGAATCTTTTGGAATCAAATAGGTACTTCAACTGACCCTAACTTCTTGTTACATAGTTGCCTGATGATATGATTTGATGTTCTTAAGGAGAACAATATTCTTTTATTTAAAATTGAGATATAATTCACCTACCATACAATTAACCTACTTAAAGTATACATTTCAATGGCGTTTAGTATATTCACAGAGATGTGTAACAACCACTACAATCAATTTTAGAATATTTCTATCACTCCACAAAGGAACCTTGTGCTCATTAACAATCAGTTCCTATTATCCTGAACCACCATCCCTAGGAAACCACTAATATTAATTATGTTTCTATAGATTTTTAAAATCTATACATTTGATATAAATGGAATCATATAATATGTAACCAGCATGCTAAGTTAGCATAAATTTCCAAGGTTCATCCATGTTGTAGCATGTTTCAGTACTTTATTTTTTAAATTGGTGAATAGTATTCTATTGTGTGGATATACCACATTTTACTTATCTATTCATCAGTTGATAGGCATTTGAATTATTTCTTTCTGGCTATTATAAATAATACTGCTATGAACATTATGCAAATTTTGTACATATTTATGCTTTCATTTCTCTTTGGTTTACATCCAGGAATAGAATAACTGAGTCATATGATAACTCTGTGTTTCACATTTTGAGGAACTACCAAATTATTTGTCAAAGAGGCTACATGATTTTACATTGCCATCAGCAATATATTAGGGCTCTAGTTTATCAACATATGTTAGTATTTCTATGTTGATTGTCATCATCCTAGTAGGTACAGAGTTGTATCTTGTGGATATGATTTACAGTTCCCTAATGACTAGTGATATTGAGCATCTTATAATGTGCTTATTGGTCACTTGTATACATTATTTGTGTAAACGTCATTAAGAGCACTTGTCCATTTTTAAATGGGGCTATTTGTCTCTTTATTATTGAATTTTAAGAGTTCTTTATATATTCTTGATGTAAGTTCCTTTTCATATGATTTGCAAATATTTTTGCCAGTTCTGTGGGTCATCCTTTCACCTTTGTGATGTTGTTCTTTATGGCACTTAAGTTTTTACTTTTGACAGAGTTCAATATATCTATTTTTTCTTTTGTTATTTGTGGTTTTGGTTTATATTTTTAAAAATTGCCTACCATCCACTGTAGACATATATAAAAATGCCATGATCTACACTGTAAACACACACATTTTTATTTGCCAATTAAAACATAATTTTAAAAAATCATTGCAAAATCCAAAGTCACTAGGATTTAAGCATATTTTTTCTACTAAGAATTTTATAGTTTTTTAATATTTATATCTGTGATCCATTTTGAGTTAATTTTTATGTGTGGTATAAGTAAAGAGTACAACTTAATTCTTTTGTATGTGGGTATACAGTTGTTGCAGCACCATTTGTTGAAGGGCTATTTTTTACTTATGTCTTGGCATTCTTCAAAAATCAATTGACTGAAAATGTGAGAATTTATTTCTGGAACCTCATTTTCATTTCATTGATTTATATGTCTATACTCATGCCAGTACCTTATTTTCTTGATTACTGTGGATTTGTATACATTTTGAAATAGGAAAATGTGAGTTCTCCAATTTTGTTCTTTTTCAAGATTGTTTTGGTATTCTGAGTCTCTTGAATATTTGAATGAATTTTAAGATTATTTTGTAAATTTCTGCAAAGAGGCCAGCTAGGATTTCGAAAGAGATTGCACTGATTCTGAGATCAATTTGAGAAGTATTGCCATTTAAACAATGTTAAGTATTTTTATCTATGGATATATGGGATGTCTTTCCTTTTATTTAGGTCTTCTTTAATTACTTTAAACAATGCTTTATAGTTTTTAGAGTATAAGTTTTACACTTCTTTTGTTTACTTTATTTCTAAATATTTTATTCCTTTGGATGTCCTTTATTGTAAATTGAATTGTTTTCTTAATTTAATTTTTGGATAGTTCTTAGCTAATACATAGAAATACAATTTAATTTTTAATTTTTTATTTCATTTTTTGGAAATCCTCATAAAGGCATTTAATATAGCCTAGTGGTAAGGCACTGGATTTCTTTTCTTTTTTTTTTAAAAAAAGTTTATTTTAAAGATGTGGGGTGCAATTCAGGGTTAGATATACAAAAGTTGATTATTTAGGTACTCTTGTTGATGAGCTGAGCCCCTCCCTCCCCTAGCAGTTTCCCTCAACTGCCAATCCCAACCCCCTTCCCTGGCAGTTTCCACTACTGCCAATCCCTTTCTTATAGTATTATGATAATTGTTCAAGGTCTGCTTATGAGTGAGAACATATGACACTGTTCTTTGTTTCTGTGATATTTTTGTCTTCTGTGTCCTATATTTGGGCTCACATTTTGGTGATTTGGATTTTTCTGCTAAAGTTGGGGTTTTGGTGGTCTTTTCTTTCCTGCTCCCTTAGGTGATTTGTTAGGCTCTCAACTTCTGATCTTTCCATTTTCTTGATAGGTGCTCATAGAGATATAAATTCCCCTTCTTAGAACTGTTTTCAAATCCCAGAGGTTTTGGTAAGATATTTCTTCATTTTCATTTGTTTTCAGAAATTTTTAGTTTCTGCTTTGATTTCAGCATTGACCCAGTAATTGTTCAGTATCATGATGTTTACTGTCCATGCCTTCCTTTGTGGGCTTTGGGGAAATGTTTGTGTTGATTTTTATTTTTATTCCACTGGGGACTGAGAGTGTGCATGGCAATATTTCAAACTTATGGAATTTGTTTATGCTTGATTTATGGTCAGGGATGTGGTCGATCTGGAATATATTCCATGTGATGATGAGTAGAATGTATATTCTGTGTTTGTTGGGTGGAATAATCTTTAGGTATCTATTAAGACCATCTGGTTGAGTGTCAAGTTAAGGTTCTGGATCTCCTTGTTTATTTTTTGCCTCGATGATCTATTTAGGGCTGTTAGTTTAGATTACTTGGTAGTTGCTTTTTTTAGTTTACTTAGTAGTTGCTTTATAAATGCTCGTGCTTCTGTGTTGGGTGCATATATGTTTAGGATGGATATTTCTTGTTGATGGATTGATCATTTTATCATTATGTAGTGTTCTTTTGCATCTTTTAAAATTTTTGATAGCTTGAAGGTTGTTTTGTCTGATATTAAGATTGCAACTCCTGCCTTCTTTTGTGATCTATTTGCCTGGAAACTCATTTTCCATCCTTTAATTTTGAGTCTGTGTGAGTCCCTTGTAGTGAGATGAGTCTCCTGGATACAGCAAATAATTAGGTCATGGTTTCTTATCCAGTTTGCCATTCTGTGTTTTTTCAGTGGCACATTTAGTCCATTCAATTCAGACTTATAATTGAAATGTGATTGTTTATCCCTGTCATGAGATTCTTATAAAGTTTTTTTTTCATTTGTTTTCTTTTGGCTTTGGGGTTGTTGTATGCATGTGTTTTCAAGTTTCTTGTTGCACTGTATTCTCTGTTGATTCTGTGCTCTGCTGTTCTCTTGGGATGTGTGTGGTCATTCTTTTTTTTCTTTCTTCTGTACTTAATACCTTTTTAAGTGTCTCCTGTAGAGCTGGTGTGGAAGCTGCACAATCTCTTAGAGATTGGATGTCTGGGAAGAATTTTAATTCTCCATTACTGGTGAAGGTGAGCTTGACTGGATAGGAAATTCTTGGTTGAAATTGTTTATCTTTGAGGACTTTGAATATAGGGCTCCAGTCCCTTCTTGCTTGTAGTGTTTCTGCTGATAGGTCTGCTACTATTCTGATTGGTTTTCCCCAGTAGGTAGTCAGACCTTTCTCTCTTGCTGCCTTTAGCATTTTTTCTTTTGTGCCTACTTTGTGTAGGTGAATTACTATATGTCTAGGGGTTGATCTTCTCTTTTGATGTCTTGTGGGGGTTTTCTGTACCTCTTGTGCTTGACTGGTCACATCTCTGGTGAGATGGGGAAAGTTTTCTTGGATTACCTCCTGGAATATTTGCTCCAAGTTGTTCTGTGTTTCTCCTTCTTCTTCTGGGATACCAATCAAGTGAAGGTTCAGCCTCTTGATATAATCACACATCTCTTGTAGGCTTTGTTCTTTCTTTCTGAGTCTTCTTTCTATGTTCTTGACAGATTGGGCTAATTCCATGTTCTGGTCTTCAAGTTCTGAGATTCTTTCTTCAGCTAGATTAATTCCGCTTTCCATGCTTTTCGTCTTATTATTTAATTCCTGTATGAAATTTTTTACTGCCAAAATCTCTGTTACAAGTTTTTTTCAGTGTTGCATATTGTCTTTATTAAGTCTTATTTACTCTTTCCATCCATTCCCTAATCCCTGTGGTATTCTGAGGCCAATTGTTGGTGACTAACATTGTTTGGACACCAAGGTTTGATTTTTTTAGGAGTTTTGTCTTTGGTACACTTGAAATTGCCTGTGGTCTTCCTTTGGTTTTTCCTCATTTGTGACATATCTCTTGTTTTACTCTTTATTTCTGTTATTCAGTGTCAGTGGGATAGGCTTTCCCTTCTGATGTTTGCTCAGTCCTCTATTCTTCCCTGATCCAGGCTCTGTATTTGTTCTCTTTTGAAATAGAATGGTAGATGGGAAGCTTTGTTTTCTCTTGTAGTTTTTAAAATTCAACTAAAGTAGGGGATGGGGCACTAGGATTCAGAAACTATTTGCAAATTACAATGTTCACTTATTGTGGTATGTGTTCCCTGAGACCCACTCCCTATCACCACTCTATATGACAATGCAAAGCAGAAGTCAATGCAAAAGCAATTGAACACATGTGCACACACCCCAAAACAAACTGGAATAACAACAAAGCAAAACAAACAACAAAAAAACTCAAGAAAACGAAACACACGCACATGCCTAGCACAAAGTATGTAGAGAAGAAAAACGGAAAGACTGGAGGAAAATAAAATTTTTTTTTTAAAAAAGAGGGATTCAGGTCAAACCCTCACACATATATTGACACACACCTTAAACTATAAAAATGAATTTTAAAAAAACCCAGAAGAACAAAAGAGTAAAACCCAACAACAAAATCGAAATATGAACACTCAATCATTCACTACACACATAAACAGAA
>CAUYQG010043753.1:0-14812 GCA_963574415.1 Tarsius wallacei | reverse complement strand
GTGTTCATTCGTGTGGTCTTCCGTTCTCCAACATTTTTTTTTTAAATTTTTTATTTGTTTCATTTAATTTTTTTGGGTTTTTTTTTACTTTCGTAATTGCCTGGCATGCTTTTTTTTTTTTTTTTTTTTTTTTTTTGAGTTGGAGTCTCACTCTGTCGCCCAGACTGAAGTGCAGTGGCCGCTCCCGGCCACTGCAGCCTCGACCTGCTGGGCTCAGGCGATCCTTGCACCTCAGCCTTCCGAGTAGCCGGAACTACAGGCATGCGCTACCACGCCCGGCTGATTTTTTGGTTTATTGTAGAGATGAGGTCTCGCTTGCCCAGGTGGGTCTCGAACCGGCGGGCTCAGGCAATCCACTCACCTCAGCCTCCCAAAGGCGTGGGATTACAGGCTGAGCCACCAAGCCCGACTCTGGCATGCTTTCAATAGTAATGATATCAGCTCCTCGTATGTTTTGCAGAATTCTGATGGCAAGTCATCTGTTCCAGGGCTTTTTTGTGGGAAACTGTCAAGGGAGGTTGTCATCAACAAGGGTAACTGCATAATGGACATTTGTATACCTAATCCTGAATTGTACCTCACATCTTCAAATAAAAAAAATTTAAAAAATACATAAAATCAGCTGAGCATGGTGGCTCTATGCCTGTAAACGCAGTACTTTGGCAGATCAAGGCAGAAGGTTGCTTGAGACCAGGGATTTGAGACCAGCCTAGATAACATAACGAAACCCCATCTCTACAAAAAAATCAAAAAATTAACTGCTTGTAGTGGTACAGCCCTGTAGCCCATGCTACTCGGGAGGCTAAGGCAGAAGAATCACTGGGGCCCAGAAGGTTAAATCTTTGGTGAGCCATGATCATGCCACTGCACTCTAGCCTGAGCAACAGAGTGAGACTCTGACTCAAAAAAAACCAAACAAACACACAAAAAAAGTCAAAGAACAACAGATGTTGATATTTATATAGATTATAAACTGCTGGTGGTAATGTAAATCAGTTCTGGAACATAGTATGGAGATTCATCAAAGAAGTAAAGGTAGAACCACCATTTGACCCAGCAATCTCACTACTGAGTAGCTACCTAAAGGAAAATAAATCACCATGTGAAAAAGACACCTACATTTTCATGTTCGTTGCAGCACTATTGAAAATAGCAAAGTCATAGAACCAACCTAAGTACCCATCAACAGTTGACTGGATAAAGAAAATGTAGTGCATATAAATCATCGAGTACAATTTAATCATAACAAAGAATGAAATCATGTCCTTTGCAGCAACATGGCTAGAGCTGGAAACCATTATTTTAAGTGAACAAACTCAGAAACAGAAAGCTAAATACTGCATATACTCACTTACAGGAAAAAGCTACACAATGAGTACACATGGATGTAATGATAAAAATAATAGACACTGAGGACACTAAAACAGGGGAGGATAAGGGGGCAAGGCTCAAATATTGCCTATTGGTTACAATGTTCACTATTTGGGTAGTGAGCACACTAGAAGTCCAATCCCCACCAGGACAAAATATATCCATGTAACAAACATACACTTTTACTCCCAACTCTAAAATTTAAAAAAATAATAAATTTTTAAAAAGCTTCAAAAGTTAAAAAAAGTTTAAGATGGTAAATTTTATGTCTATTTGCAATTTACCACCAGCAGACCCTTTCTCCCCTTGACAGTAGATTTGGTACCCAGAGTGCTGCCATGCCCCCTATCTCTCCTACCTTGCTCTCTCCTCTAGCCGTGTCCAGTCTGCTATTACCACTGTTATGTTCATGTGACCAGTGATCAGGGCCTACTTATGAGTGAGAACATGTAGTATTCAGTTATTTGTTCCTGTGATAGTTCACTTAGTATGATGTTCTCCAGTTACATCCATGTTACTACAAAGGATATGATTTTGCTCTTCTTTATGACTGTGTAATATTCCATCATGTATATGTACCACATTTTATTTATCCAGTTCATTTTTTATGAGACTCTGAGACCAGGAGTTTGGTTCCATGTTTTTGCTATTGTGAATAGTGCTACAATGAACATACATGTCCAGATATTTTTTTGTCAGAGCCATTTTTGTTACTCTGGGTATATATCCAGAAGTGAGATTTCTGGATCATATGAAAGCTCAATATTTAGGCCTTTGAGAAAACACACTGCTTTCCACAAAGGTCTAACATCCAGGATCTACAAGGAACGCAAACAAATGACAGAAAGAAAATTTTAATAAACCCATTAAAAATGTGCAAATGACATAGACAGACACTTCTCAAAGAAAGACATTTAAGCAGCAAACATTAAAATATGCTAAGCCTTGCTAATCATCTGATAAGTGCAAATCAAAACACCAATGAGACACCACCACACCAGTAAGGATGGTTATCATTAGAAAATGCTTTTTTAAAAAATACTAGCTGAGAATTTAACTAGATATAAAATGCCAGGTAAAAGTATTTATTAACAGGTATTGCCCCATCACCTCCTAGATCCATTAATATTGTTGAGACATCTTTCTGCTTTCTAGTTCTTGATCTATCATCTACTTATTTTTACCAGAAAAAAAAGTCTGATTTTCTATTTGCTTCTTGTTTTTTGAAATTTCACAGTCAGATAGTCTTTACATTTGCTTTTCTGTTTATTCCTCTAATTCAATGTAGAGAAAAGTCATGTTAGCTAAATAGACTTCATCATTTAGATGAAAAGTAGCTTGCCTTTGTAAATACAGCTACAGAAAAGTTCAAGATCAGAGCCTTAAGCAGGTAAAATTGTTTAAAAAACTTGCCAGGCTTGGTGGCTCAGCCTGTAATCCCTGCGCCTTGGGAGGCTGAGGTGAGTGGATTGCCTGAGCCTGCGGGTTCAAGACCTGCCTGGGCAACTTGGTGAGACCTCATCTCTATAACAAATCAAAAAATTAGCCGGGTGTGGTAGCGTGCGCCGGTAGTTCCAGCTACTTGGAAGTCTGAGGCGGAAGGATCGCCAAAGCCCAGCAGATTGAGGCTGTGGTGGCCAGGAGTGGCCACTGCACTCCAGTCTGGGCGACAGAGTGAGACTCCAACTCAAGAAAAAAAAAAAAAACACTTAATAGCACCACTTTTTAGTGTCTTTAATTTTTAATAGTTTTGTTAAATGATATTGTCTTTATTTTTATGGTAGTAACTTCAAAATTTTTTTAGATATATTTATATCAGGCAAGAGGTAGCTCATTAAAATATCCAGAGAAGAGCCATTGCCTTGCTAAGCTATGGTCTGGCTATGTGCTTTTTGAGCTGCGGCCAGGCCATGTTTTCTCAAACTTTGCCCCCTTCCCCTACCTTGGGGAGGTAAATCTCCTCTTTCTCTCTCTCTCTTCCTAATTTAGTTTTTAAATAAACTATATTGTCAAATCTAAAAAAATCAGATAAGAAAAAGAGGTAAGCATGGATGGCCAAAATAAGAAGATAATATCTTGATTTAGTAAAATGTAGAAAAGAGACATGAGAATTACTGAAGGTGGTTAAGAAGGTAGTATTCCACTCTGTTGCTTCTGCCCCTTTGTGGATAGACCTAATATTTTCAGGGCTTAAAAGATATAAGATTTCTCAAAACTATTTTCCTATTTCCTGTTTTATATAATAGGTACACTCCAATACAGTGCCAGTATTTTTATTTGAGATTTTTATAGCTTCACTGCACAGGGATGTAAAATGCAATTGGCTTGGAGTCATTTTGCAGCAATGATGCTGTGACTTTGAGGATAGCTGCTATTGCTTTTCTGTTTGTTTCAATTACAAACTCTATAGACCCAAAGAGGTAGCTTTTATTTGATATCATCTGACCAAATATTTATAAAATAGTGACCCAAATTTTGCATTCGTGCATCTCTTAAAATCATATCCTCAGGATGTGGATTTTGAGCACTATGAATCACTCAAAGCATTTGTGCTGGATAGAATAGGGAGATGATGAAGACATGGCCAAGAGATTAGGGATTCATTGTTTGCTCTTTGGCCGGACCCTCAGTTATTGCTCTTTACGTGAATGTAAAACCAAGATTGCAGCTGAGAGTCAATGACTCATCAGCGAATATTATTTTCCATGCCTACGCATTTAAAAAAAAGCATAATTGCAGTTATCCATTCCTTAAACTGTTTATTTCGGTTTGACTAGTTGTATTAGTGATACCTCAAATCCCACTTAGAGGAGTGATAGGCATTTTGCTATTGCCATCATAACAAAGTGTTTGACTGCTAATTCAAAGTTTTTATTGTTTTTTTTTTTTGTGTGAGTGTGTGTGTGTTTTTTTGAATTGGAGTCTTACTCTGTCGTCCAGACTGGAGTGCAGTAGCCGCTCCTGGCCACCGCAGCCTCGACCTGCTGGGCTCCAGCGATCCTTCAGCCTCAGCCTTCCAAGTAGCTGGAACTACAGGCGCATGCTACCACACCCGGCTAATTTTTTTGATTTATTGTAGAGATGAGGTCTCACCAAGTTGTCCAGGCGGGTCTCGAACCCACGGACTCAGGGAATCCATTCACCTCAGTCTCCCAAGGCGTGGGATTACAGGCTGAGCCACCGAGTCCGGCTAATTCAAAGTTTTAAGAACTTTTAATATCCTCATGGTTTATTACCCAAGATACTGTCTTTCAAAACTTATCTTCTTATTTGCTGTGGTTTAGTTTATGGATACTCTCAAATGTGCTATGTAAAGGATAAAAATGCTTTATCCCTAATAAAATAAAAAATGGAATATGCATAGTCATATGGCAGTACACATCTGTACCTAGTGACCATTTCAAAAGAAACCTTTGGTAACAAGTATCTGTAATCCATACTATCTTAAGAAGAAGACTTTTTGAAACTAGAATGCATTACAGACAGAGCCCTTGCATTTTAAAAATTATAACCATTTAAAATAATATTTGACAATTTGCACTTTTTGGTTCAGATTCTACTTTAACTATTATTACAGTGTCATATTCTGGGGCCCAAATAGTTTAACATTAATCACTGCTTCCCCATAAACACTTGAAAAAAAATTAAAGTACTTCATGTAAACTTTTGATCTGGATTATACCTTGTGTTAATAACTATTTTTACTATTTAGTAATGGGAAAATATACATTCTTCAATTGATCTAAAATTAATTTAATTATGAAAGTATAGTAAAATAATATCATTTTTGCTATTTATCCTTATTAAATGTAATTGTACTTGCTTTTAAAGTAAAAAATGTAGGAATGAACCTATCTTATAATTTATCTTAATTATTTTTTATCTTTTTAAGCTAATTTTTGAATAATATTTGGTCTATATCTAAAAAGAACCAAAGCCTCCAATCAGTATCTTCCAGACATGGAATGCTTCCTCTGTCTGTCATTTTACTAATCTCTGGGTTTAAGAATAATAGATATGAACTGGAGATCAGAGGAAACAATTAACCTTGAGAAGAAGCACACAGAGCTCTAGTTAATGGAAATATTTCCATTAATGGAAACATTTTTCACATGAATAATATGACCTTAAACACATCCTGGTTACCATTATACAATAATAAGAATTTCTTTTGAATGGTTTCAGGCAAATAACAAATCAATGAAATGATCAAAAGCTTATTAGTGGAGAAGTTTCTAATACTATGCCATGCAGGGAACTTTGTCACATTGATATATAATTGAAAGACAATAATGATTTCTTTTCAATACAGAGCTCAATGCTTTGTAGGATAGGAAAGGACATTATCAGAAAAATTAAAATACATGACATACAACATTTAGCATTTTTAAAGCTGATAATTTTTAAATAAAATATGCTGCCCAGGTGTTTTCTTACTTAGAATATTTTATTTTATTTTTACATGTTTCCATTTTTCTGTTTTGATTTTTTTCCACTGTGGTTCCACTTCAAGATTTTGGAAGGTAAAATATACGTCACTTGTTAAAATATCCTTTATTCTATCATAATGGGTAGTACACTCATTCACCATTACACTGTAAAACTAAGATTGAACAGCATCACACCTAAATGATAGCTAATCAAAGTAATTGTTTTCAAACTCTAGCCTGAGTAGAAATTACCTGGAGGCCTTGCTAAAACAAAAATTGCTGGACTTACCCCCAGAGTTTCTGATTCAATAAGGCTTAGGCATTTGTATTCTTGTCATTTTTCCCATGTGATGGCGCTGCTAGTCTCGGGCTCACACTTTGAGAATCAGTGGCTTAAACAACTGCGTTTTCTTACCTCTGATGACTTCTACTCCCCAACCATCTCCCCTTTATCTTCTTTTTCGGCATTTACCCAATATCCAAAATTCAACTAATAAGTCGCCTCCTATGAAAAAACTCACCAAGTTCTGCTGTCTTATATTTGGCGTCTTATCTGTCGTGTCTATTCAGACGACCGAAACAACACGGTAATTTGAAAATAGAAGGTAAAATATAAAGAATGTTATTTATAATAGGGCAATGTAGTAATGTGCGCTTGGCAGTAAGAATTAAAGAGACCCTGAGAAATACAAGAATAGTA
Source organism: Tarsius wallacei (assembly GCA_963574415.1). Classification (NCBI taxonomy): domain Eukaryota; kingdom Metazoa; phylum Chordata; class Mammalia; order Primates; family Tarsiidae; genus Tarsius; species Tarsius wallacei. The sequence goes on along the minus strand of CAUYQG010043753.1, from coordinate 8,311 downwards.
GATACAAGGAGCAGCCAGTGCCCCTGAGGGCTGTGATCCAGACCCCATAAAAGAAGACATGGACAAGGCTCGCTGAATGACAGAGACATCTCTCTGGTATTGCACCATGGGAATTCTCTGGGAATCTCTCCTCTAAGGTACCGGGGAAGCAGTTTTCAGGATGGATGTTCACCTCTGTGCACTACAGAAGCTGGGCCTCACGGAAGTTGCACATGCTGTGAGAGTCTGGTGCTGAAGAAGTTGCCCCTGCTGCAGGAACTGAGCACTGGGATCATTAAAGGAATATACTGACAGAAGCACCATGAAACCAGGAAAATAAAAAGCGCCTTCACCTTGCAATATGTTTCTAGCAACCACTACTGACAAAGCTTAACATTGTGCCATCTGGGAAAAGAACAATGTTTAAAGGAACCTTGTTAAGTTTTCCCAGAGCAGGCAGTAATGAGTACCAATAAATTGATAATTAACATGGTGTCCTTCCTAGTTGATCTGGGGGATATATTATATATTCAAAAAATATATTGAACTGAACCTCCATAAGTATGATTTATGATTTATTGGTACAGTCAATGATTGGTTCAATAGATATTATTAAATATATAATATCATTTTATAAATTACATCATTATTTTACCACTACTATTAACAAAGTACCTAGAACATATTAGAAGCTCAGCAAATATTTATAGAATGCCTATCACATGATAAAAGTCAATTGTCAAGTCAAATATTTTGAAATAATGTTAGATGTTTATATTCTGAACTTCAGAGGAAAGTAATAAATAAAAGTGTACATAGGTAAACACCTATACAAGCAGCCATGTCTGTTAGGACTTTTGTGTTGCATAAGATTTAGAACACTTTACTTAAAGTGATCTAGACAACAGAGAGGACACAATATATTCACGTAGGTTATATGTTCATCTACAAATAGTCTGCTTTTAGGTGAGACTTCATATATTCCTATATGATATTCAACAGGTCATATATATACTCTATATTCTACCATTTGTGGTATTAGTTTTATTTCTGTTTGATATGGTTATCCCTTGGTAGCTCCAGATTCTGTCCTTATATTTGCAAATTGCTCTATGTGGTAGAGTCTCACATTTGGTCACCTCACTCTGTCTTCAATTATAAGCAAAACTCAATCTCCAACTCATGGCCTGGCTTAGGTTACATACCCTTAATCTATTTGTAATCACTGTAGGCACGAGAATGAGGCGCATTGGCTGCCTTAGCCCTGGAATAAGTACCCATTCAATGTAACTATATTTAGGAACCGTCTTATAGAAGTACTAATTCATAAAAATAGTATCAATAAATTGACATATAAATTGTTCAATTTAAATGAAAATCAGCTACTCATAAAAATGGTACTTTAGGATGATAAGAAAATTGTACTGTTTTATTATTGCTTAAATATTACTTATATGTCTTATACATCAAAATGTGACATGATTATGCTATTTATAAGAATGAGAAGTACCTTATAATTCAATCTCTATAAATGCAAATAAAAGGCTGGCATAAAAAGAGAACTTATTTTTTTTATTGCAAGTAATATTAGAGCAAGAAGGGGACATGAGATCTCATATTATATCTCAGCTGAGAAATAGTATAGGTAAAGAACACTAGAGAGATTACTAATATTTGCAGTCTCTGTATATGCATTCTTGAGCATATGTACACATACGCCACTTAGTTCATAGGGACACCTATATTATCACATTTAATCTTTATAACCACCCAAGGAAAGTAGGCAATCATTGTCATCATCTTGCAAATGATACAACCGAGGATCTAACAGATTAACCACTTACTCAAAGTCACCCTGCCAATAAGACTTAAGGCTGTTATTTACATCCAGATAGTTTGCTCTCATAGTCTTTTCTCTTAAACACTACATTATTTTTCTCTACCAGGACATACACCACATAGAAATAGTTTTGGCCCTACAAATGGCTGGTATCTCCTTCCCAAACATGTCATGGTAGGCCCTTTCTAAACCAGCTCAAATAGTCCTCTTCACCTTTTCCTCCCAAGACCCTCATAGAAACTCAATGTTTTTGCCAATTTATCTTTGTTTTATTTTCTCAGCACTTATTATATGTTCCTCTAAGCAGATAATTGTTGATACTTCACATTTATGTTTTTATCCTCACTATTTTTCCACCCTATTGAAAGTGTTTCCACCCTCCGCACTTAGCTCCTTATCACATCTACTTCCCAACATGAATACTTGTACCACAGCTAATCCATATATCCAACCAAATTTAATGTATTCTCTCTCTCCTCCCTTCAATAGCCCACCATCTGTACTGTTTCCATTGCCTTCCTTCCTTAGACTAGTTAAGCACACTCATTCCCTTCATCATTAAAACTCTTCTGTGGGAATGTATGAGAAGGATAAATCAAGAATGGAAATAATTAGTCTGGTTCTTATATGTTAACCCCTTACAATTTAATTTCTCTCCTTTTCCTACCATAGTTACTGCCACACATAACTTTGCTCTCTTAACTCTCTGCACTCTTACAAGTCCTCCATTTTAGAGAGATCTTCCAACATCATTAAAATATACATAGGTACCTTGGTATTACAGTGGAATTTAGAATCCTTAACAAGTCACACAAATTTACTCTCATCTCTCACTACTCCCTCTCATTATTCTTTACTATTGACCCATGGTACCACTTGCAACTCTGCAAAGATGCTTTGCCATGTCTCCCTGATGCCACAGGATTCAATATGAAATTTGCTTGAATATCATCTCTTTTGTTGTTGTTGCTGTTGTTTGCTCCCCTTACTCTTAAAATTCCATCCATGGTCAGCTAATCTGGAAAACGTGCTTTCATTTTTCATAATCATAAGATATGGGAGACTCCTTTTTATTCTCATGTTCTTTTATAATTGTACTCATTGATGTTTATCCAGATAGGCATACATATTTTTTAAAACAGCATATTAAAACTGATGCGTCAAAACAGTTTTCTTCCAATTTTCTTTTATACTGATTTTAAAAAGTAATGCATTGCTACAAATGTGAAAATTGCAGAAAGTATAGGAAAGAAAAAAATTAATCAACATGATGAGATAACTATTCTTCCATTTTGTCATTTAAATTCCCAGTATTTTTAATGATAAATATTACCTAACTATTTTAAATATTTTATTTAACTCTCTTATGTAGTCTCCATTTTGTGAGAGTTGCATTTTCCATGGCATTTAAAACTCTAAAGTTTGGATTTAATGTCTGTGGAATTATCTGACGAATGTGCTGTGTCCATATTATGGAGAGTCTAAATTTTCTATTTTTAAAAATTAATAGTAATAGTAGTAAAAATAAAACATTTGCTGAGCACTTACTTTACGCATAATACAATGGAGAAAATTTTATGTGGATAATCTTATTTAATTCTCACAATAATCCTATGAAGCAGGTACTATTTTTTCACACATTTTCTGAAGCAAAAATCCATCTCAGAGAGATTAAATAACTTATGCAAGGTCACAGACCAGCAAGTAGGGTGCCAAGATTGGAAGTATTTTGATTCCAGAGAAGACGTGTCTTTTTAACACAAAGATCCACAGAAGCTTTTGCTTCTGTCTCCTCAATGTACTCTGCAAAATGCTGATTATCTGCTTTACTTGTTAGTCCTGGAAACATTTTTGGTTTGCGTGCTTAGCCCTGCAGCTCTTCCTGACCTGCATGCCCTGTTCTTCCTCTTTTCTCTCTCTCTCCCTTTGTGTAGAATCTTCTCCTACACTGCTTTGATCAACAACATGATGTGTTTATCTTCCTCTGGGGAAAAGAGATACTATTAGATAAGTCTCCAAAGGGAAAAACAATTAATTAAATAAAGTAAAAATAAAACAAATTATACTTTGCATATATGGCATTTATCTGAAGTTATGTGATATTTCCTGACAGTTTCTTGGCGGAAATAACACTATGAGATTATTGTTTAACCATTTAACAGTCAGTCACAGGTGTACCTTGGAGATATTGCAGATTCAGTTTCAGGCCACTGCAATAAAGCAAATACCACAATAAAAAAGTCACATAAAATTTTTGATGTCCTAGTGCATATAAAATTTATGTTTATTTACACTATATATAGTCTATTAAATTTGCAATTGCATTATGTCAAAAAGAATATGTGCTTTAATTTTAAAAATACTGTATTGCTAAAAAATGCTAATTATCATCTGAACCTTCTAGGACTCATAATATTTATGATGGTGGAAGGTTTGGTAGCATTGTGGATGGGTGCCTACTGAACAGGGTGATTGTTGCTGAAGTTTGGGGTGGCTGTATTTTTAAAAGATTTTTAAAAATAATACACTAGTAAAGTTTGCTAAATCTATTGACTCTTTCACAAAATATTTATCCAAAGTGTGAGATACTGTATGATAAGCATTTTACTAACATACTTCTTTCTAAACTGGAGTCTCTCAAACCCTGCCACTTCTTTATCAACTAAATTTATGTAATACTCTAAATCCTTGGTTGCCGTTTCAACAATTTTCACGGCATCTTCACCAAAGTAGTTTCCATCTCAAGAAACCACTTTCTTTGCTCATTCATAAGAATTAACTCCCCATCCATTTAAGATATATCATGAAATTGCAGCAATTCAGCTACGTCTTCAGGTTCCATTTCTAATTCTAGTTCTCTTGCTATTTCCACCACATTTGCAGTTACTTTATCCACTAAAATTTTGAATCTCTCAAAGTCTTCTATGAGGATTGAAATAAATTTCTTTCAAACTCCTGTTAATGATAAGTTTTGATCTCCTCTCATGAATTCCAAATGTTCTTAACAGCACCTAGAATGGTTCATCCTTTCCAGAAGTTTTTAATTCACCTTGTCCAGGTCCTTCATCGGAATCACTATTTATGGCAGCTCCAGCATTATGAAATGTGTTTCTTATATAATAAAACTTGAAAGTCAAAATTATTCCTTAATCCTTGTGCTGCAGAATAAATGTTATATTAGCAATCAAGAAAGCAATATTAATCTCCTTGTATGTCTCCATCAGAGCTTTTGGGTGACCAGGTGCATTGTCAATGAGCAGTAATATGTTAAAGGAATCCTGTTTACTGTGCATTAGGTCTAAGCAGTGGGCTTGAAATATTCATAAACCTTGCTGTAAACAGATGTACTGTCATACAGGCTTTGTTGTTTCATTTATAGAGCACAGAGAGTAGAGTTAGCATAACCTTAAGAGTTCTAGGATTTTTAGGATGCTCAATGGACATTGTCTTCAACTTAAAGTCACCAGCTGCTTAGCCGCTAATAAGAGAGTCTGCCACTTGTTGCTGTTGTTGTTGTTGAAAACTTTGAAACCAGCATTGGCTTCTGCTCTCTAGCTATTAAAATCTACATGGTTATTCTCTGGTTTCTCTTTAGATTACATAAATCTTTTGCCTTTTTAAAAAAAATCTTACATGGTATCTTCTTCCAATATAATGCAGCTTTGTTTATATGCATTATCTGTTGTTTAATGTAGCAACTCTCATCAATTATCTTTGCTAGGTCTTCTGAATAACTTGTTGCAGCTTCTACATCAGAGTTTGCTATTTCATCTTGCACTTTTATGTTAGATTTCTAGCTTTTGATTTAAAATGAGAGTGACATGACTTCTCCTTTCACTTCAACACTTAGAAGTAATTGTACAGTTATTAGTTGACTTAATTTCAATATTTTTATGTCTCAGGAAATAGGAAGGGCCAAGGAGACGAGCAGAGATGGGGAAATGGCAGGTTGGTGGAAAGTCAGGATACACACATTTATTTATTAAGCTTGCAGTCTTTTTTTTTTTGAGTTGGAGTCTCACTATGTCGCCCAGACTGGAGTGGAGTATCATGCTCCCGGCCACTGCAGCCTCGACCTGCTGGGTTCCGGTGATCCTTCCGCCTCAGCCTTCTAAGAAACTGGAACTACAGGTGCGCACTACCATGCCCAGCTAATTTTTGATTTATTGTAGAGACAAGGTCTCACCAAGTTGCTCAGGTAGGTCTCAAACCCACGGGCTCAAGCAATCCACTTGCCTCGGCCTCCCAAAATGCTGGGATTACAGGCAGAGCCACCGAGCCTAGTAAACTTGCAGTCTTTTAATGGGTGTGGTTCATGGTGCCTCAAAACTGTTACAATAAGAATATCAAATATCACAGATCATCATAAAAGATATAATAATGATGAAAATGGTTGAAACATTGCCAGAATTACCAAAATGTGACACAGATAAAGTGAGTACATGCTGTAAGCAAAATGGCACCAATAGACTTGCTTGACAGAGGGTTGCCAAAAAAACCTCAAGCTGTAACAAAATTCAGTATCTGCTAAGCGAAATGAATGTAGTTATGGTCGTACTTATAAACTGTCTACTATAATGCAATTTTCAATTTTTTTACTATATTTTTGCCTTTTTGAGTCATTATTGTATTCACAGGACTGATGCAATGTCAAGTCTATATTACAATCAAGAAACATATGTATAAATGAACTGATAAATGAACAAATGGATGAGTTACACTCTGCATGAAAGCATGTTTCACAGCTACTGGGAATCATTATTTTTGAATACTCAAATAGAGGCCGTATATAGATATATTTCTTGTTCTTCAAAATGTCTAATGTTCAAAACTAAAAATAATTATTTATTTTTTATTTTAAAGATGTGGGATACAATTCAGGATTAGGTATGCAAGTGGCCAAGGTACAGGTCAATTTGAGCTTCCCAAATTTGTTCCCCACCTTGCCTGGTTTGAGATCAGTTACCCATTGAAGTTACTTACCCACCCCTGGCAATTTCTGGCTACTACCAATCCCCCTTTTTTTTATTGTATTATGGCAAATGTTCAGGAACTGCTTATGAATGAGAATATGTGGTACTCAGTTATTTGTTTATATGATAAATCACTGAGTATTATAAACTCTAATTCCATCCATAATTTGTTTTTTCTTTATGGCTGCATGATATTCCATCATGTATATGTACCACTTTTTTTTTTAATCCATTCCAGTTTTGATGGACAGCATGGTTGGTCCCATGTTTTTGCTATTATAAATAGTGCTTCATTAAACATGTTTGTGCAGGTATCCATTTGTAAAATGATTTAAGGTCCTCTGGGTATATTCCCAGAAGGAAGATTGCTGAGTGGTATGGAAGGTCAATTTCTAGTTCTTTTAGGAATTGCCACACTGTTTTCCATAGAGGTTGTGGTAGTTTGCATTCCCACCAACAGTGTTAAAGCATTCCCTTTTCTCTGCATCCTCACTAACATCTATTGCTTTTTGTTTTATTAATGATGACCATTCTTACTTGAGTTAAGTGGTATCTCAATGTGGTTTTGATTTGCATTTATCAGATGATTAGTGAGGATAAGCATTTTTTCATGTGTCTGTTGGATGCTCGTATACCTTCTTTTGAGAATTGTCTATTCATGTGTTTAGCAATCAACATTGTTAAGATGTACATTCTACCAAAGACAACCTACAGATTCAATGCTAGGCCCATTAAATTACCAACATTATTTTTCTCAGAACTGGAAGCAATATAAAAATTCATATGGAAACATAAATGACCACAAATAGTTAAACAATCCTTAGCAAAAGTAACAAAGCAGGAGGTAACACACTTCCAGACTAAAATCTGTTGTAAAGCTACATAATCAAAACAGCCTGGTATTGGTCCAAGAACAGGCAAATAGATTAATGGAACAGGATAGAGATTCCAGAAGCAAGGTTTCAATTTCTCAACCAACTCATCTTTGAAAAAGCCTCTAGCAACAACCACTGGGGAGAGGAGAACCTATTCACTAAATGGTGCTGGGAAAACTGGCTGATCACATGCAAAAGATTGAAACAGGACCCCTACCTATCACCATACACAAAAATTAACTCTAAATGGATCAAAGAACTAAACACAAAACCTCAAACTATAAGAATCTTGAAAACACAAGAGACATCCTTATGGAAATCGAAACTGACAACCAGTTTCTATTTAGAACCCTAAATGTCCATACCTTAAGAAATAAGATAGACAAGTGGGACCTCATCAAACTAGTAAGCTTCTGGAAAGCAAAATAAACAATCAAGAGAACAGGGAGACAGCACACAGAATGAGGAAAAAATATTTTCTCACTGTGTGTCTGACAAAGGCCTGACATCTAGGATCTACAAGGAACTCAAACACGAAAGGAAAAACAAACAGCCCCATTAAAAAGTGGGCAAAAGACATGAATAGACACTTCTCAAAAGAAGATATATGGGCAGCCAACAGACACATGAAAAAGTGCTCAGCC
>CAUYQG010043751.1:0-21799 GCA_963574415.1 Tarsius wallacei | reverse complement strand
TATGTGTCCTTAATTGTTTTACAATTACATAAACTTAAAATAACATCACTCAATGCCTAAACCCGGAACTACCATAATGAATTATTAACTTCTACTATTCTGTGCTAATTCAAACTAGTTTCTATTAAAACAACTGCTGCTATGGTTACATCTCCTAACACCAGCTGGCCTAATTCAAAGTTCACTGGCCCCCCGTAAATCAAACTAAACTAACCACACTTCTACAATAAAATAGTTACCTAAATTTTCTTCAATCTATATAAACTATTTCCTAAAACCTATATTTATAAATTTCTAAAATCACGTCAAGAGAACCTGTGACCTGCACTGAGGCTCCTCAATGTGCCTCAGAGTTAAACTTAAATTGTTTAAAAGCAAAAACCATAAACCGTGGAAAAAGGGAACAACAGACTCCCAAGTTTAGCTGTGTATGTTCTGGTCTCAGAGTTTTCTGCTAGAGCCAGCAGGAGCCTTTCCTGGTTGCAGTGCCAAGTGGAAAAGGAGGGAGGGAATGGGGTCAACAGCTCCCGAACACATCCTAGTGGTCTTAGGGTCAACGGCCCTTCCTGATCTGTAACGCTCAGTGGGCCTCCATGGCCGGCTCCCAAAAGAGATGATTGGTTGCTTTTCAATCCCAGCAGTGAGTATTTAAGCTCTAGCTTGAGAGGCTGGCAGAGAGCTTGTTTACCAACAATGAGCCTGAGAGGCTTGCCAGGAGTTCGCTACATTGTTACCAGAGGACCCACCTGTCTGTTGCCTAGCCTTTCTCCAGCTATCTCCTCTCTCACAAACACATGGATGGGAACTGCAGTTGCCACAGCCCATGGCTCCACAAAATGTTGAGTTCTTCTGCTGAGGGCTGCCATGATTCGTGGGCAACATATTTACTGTCCTTAAAACACTTGCAAAATTAGGCTAGAATTGCCTCTGTGGACTGCTATTAGTCAAAACTCTAGTGCCCAGTACCAAAAGTAAATCCCTGTAATGATATACTTCAACAGTTGTCCAAAACAGGCTTTGTTAGGATTGGTTTCTGGAAACTAAACATGACTTGCTATGACAAAGGGCCTGCCATTCAGAGATATTGGCCAGACAGTTACACAGACAGATTTCCTTAACAATGTGGTGATGTCTGGAGAAACAGCAGTCATGACACTAAGGAGGGTGGTTTTTTTTTTCTTACTTAAAAGTCTTCTTTTTGGTAAAGAGCGCTGTGGTCTTATAAATATCCCATTCACACCCAGATACCCAGTTTTTTTTTAGAAAGCTGTGACAACACTTGACTAAACCCTGGACGGGTGCAATAATTGCATCTCGCACACAGGATCGCTGATGCGCAGAAGTGGCCCTGGGATGTCTTACACTCCTGCTGCTGCCCCTACCCTGGGCATGACCAACCTCAGATGTTTCAAGGCAACCTCAGATGTCAGTGCCTTGTAACTACATAGTAACTTTCATTAGTGCCACGTGGCATGAAGTATCTTTTAAAAAATTGTAGGCCATTGCCTTACTGGGTTCTGGTGTGGCCATGTGCTCTTTGAGCTATGGTTATCACCATGCTTCCTAGCTTTGGCCCTCTTCCCTGCCTTGGGGAGACGAATCTCCTCTTTTTCTCTCTGCTTTACCTTTTAAACAAACTATATGTTCTAATCTAAAAACAAATTGTGATAAAATACATGTAACAAAATTTACTGCCATAACCATTTTTAAGTGTACAGTTCAGTAGCAAATATATTTACACTGTTGTGCCACAGATCTCTGGAACTCTCTTTTTTTTGAGTTGGAGTCTCACTCTGTCGCCCAGGCTGGAGTGCCATGGCACACTCGCGGCCACCCCAGCGTCAACCTGCTAGGCTCTGGCAATCCTCCCGCCTCAGCCTTCCAAGTAGCCAGAACTACAGGCACACACTACCACGCCAGCTAATTTTCGATTTATTGTAGAGATGAGGTCTCGCCAAGTTGCCCGGGCTGGTCACGAACCCGCGGGCTAAGGCAATCCACTTGCCTTGGCCTCTCAGAGTGCTGGGATGACAGGCTGAGCCACTGAGCCTGGCCTCACACATATTTTTAAAAAGTATGTTGATTTTACACGTGGTGCCAAATGTGCACTCTGCCTTGGTGATGTCAGAGAGTGGTCACACAATGCATCCTCTCTACTAAGGAGGACAGGGGAATGCAGTGGTTGGGTGGGGCTCGAGCCAGGCTGCATGGCCCACGTCCTGTTGCCTCTGCTTACTGGCTGTGTCTTCTTAGCCTCTTTCTGCTTAGCTACTCATTGCTAATATGGAGGTGGTGCTCATATCCGCCTCTTAAAGTTGTGGCAGAGATCTGAGTTCCTACATATAAAGAACTTGGGACTATGGCTGGTGCATAGTAGATACTCAGTAAACATAAGCTGTTATCACTGAATGTTACGATTGCCTTAGCAAAAAGCCCAAATCAATGGGACTAGACTTTCCAGGGAAGGGACCTGAGGGTCTATATTTCTAGCAAGTATTCTAATCAATTCTTCTATTCATGTGGCTTCAGATACACTGACCCAACCAATATTCCAACTATTGGATCAGATAAATTAGGGACTCTCCTCTCTGTAGACGTCTTCTCCCAACTGCACTGCAAGAAAAAAAAAAATCCTGTGTCCTACAACTTGCGGTAGTTGTACCACAGTCTCAGCAGCATGTAGGAAGTCACTGTTACAAAAGAAGTAACAGATTACCAACAAACACTAAGTTCCATAGGTGAGACAGGACATCGTGCCTTCACAAAAAAACTTTCCTTAATCATCACCTCCTGAAATAGCTGTTCTAGGCATCCCAAATAATCACAAGAGGAGCTAGGACTCTACTCTTGGGTCCTCTCTCCCACCCTAACCTCCTGTGATTCCTGGAGACAGACTCAACTAGCATTCCTGTGACCAACACTTAATCAGTGTCACAGCTGTCTGGCAGCATGACCTTATGTCATATGCAACTCTCACAGTAACCCTCTGAGGCGATCACTGCTATTTGCTCCGAGGTCAAGATCCTAGCACAGGCAGAGCCAGGATTTGAACCCAGGGCTATCTGACATGAAATGTAAGTGTGTAGCCACTGTTCTGTCCTGCTGCTTACCGCTGGCGTGGCCTCAGCCAGCCACGCTCTTTCTACCCCAACCACGCGAGCATTTTCTTGGGTGTCTAAGCTTTTCCTTAAAACCTTTTGGAAGTCAGGTCTGAGCTCACTGGCCTTGAGCGTCCTCCTCAATTGGCTCCCAAATGCCCTGTCCCTTCGTCTGGTGTTTCTGCCCTGGTTCCTCCGTGCTCTCAGGTCCATCTGGACAGGATTGGCCTGCCCTGCTCATGAGCCTGCTGGTGACTCAGGCTCTGCTTCCTCTCCGTTTCTCCAGAAAGCCTTCTCTATCCTCACCCAAGTTCTACCTTTACTTCAGGGCTGAGAGCCAGCCCTATGACACGGAAGCTCTCTGATGGCCTCAGCAATCTCCTATCGCTTCCTGTACTCAGCTCCTGTCACAGGATGTGCCCCTTGATCGCTGTCACATGTCACTCTTGACTACCCATGAGAATGTGTTGTGATGTGCCACGCCTCCCTTAGTGAGCAAGAAATGGCCCACGCTCGTCCTGTTGTAGCATCCATCCACCCAACATTTCCTGAGCATGGGCTAGTGCCAGGCTGCACGGGCATTGGAACAAGACACATGGTGACTTTTGCTGACCTCAATGGCAAGGCACGTCCTAGGCATTAAAAAGAATTAATTAGGCCAGGCTCGGTGGCTCAGCCTGTAATCCCAGCACTTTGGGAGGCCGAGGCAAGTGAATTGCCTGAGCCCACAGGTTTGAGACCCACCCGGGCAACTTGGTGAGACCTTGTCTCTACAATACATCAAAAACTAGCCAGGCATGGTAGCACTCGCCTGTAGTTCTGGCTACTTGGAAGGCTGAGACGGAAGGATCGCCGGAGCCCAGCAGGTCGAGACTGTGGTGGCTGAGAGCGGCCAATGCACTCCAGTCTGGGTGACAGAGTGAGACTCAAAAATAAATAAATAAATAAATAAATAAATAAACAAATAAATAAATAAAATTAATTAGATGAAGTTTGGGTTTTAAATAACAAATTGGCATTCCACTTCCTTCTAAATCTGTTCCCGGGTACCTGAATGGAACTGATACTTTGAGTTCTATGAGTGTCTATAAATAGAAATAGAATTCCAGAGCCAGAAGGGATCTCAGGCCAGGACTTTTCATAGGATGATGATGTCTCCTCAGGGATTTAGAAACCTGTGGAGGCTTTTGGTGGGTTGGTTGTTTAGGGAATGCTATGGGATTTAATGGGTGGTTCCAGGGATAGGAGGTGTCCTGCAGTGTGTGCACTGCCCTGCTCATTGAGGATATGCATTGCCTCATATATAATTTTAAGATATTTATCTGGGAATTCACAAGGATGAATTATAAGTGGCAGAGCTTAGAACTGAACTGCACTCTACAAAACATGCAGAACTTTCCCTGGTGTGAACTTGGTAAATGCTTGATTTTCCAGGTATTCAATTTTGCCATAGGCTAAGGGAAAATGGCTTCCTTCTGCTCCAAATTTTGTTAAGAATTGTTTTTGATTACAAAAAAATTCAATCATAAAGAGCAATGCTGTTTATGGTATTTGAGTCACCAAATCAACACACATCACTCTCCATTCTGCCGTTAAATAGCTCACTGCACTGCACTCAGCAGCTCAATCTGTCATCCCAGCACTCTGGGAGGCCGAGGCAAGTGGACTGCCTGAGCCTGCGGGTTCGAGACCAGCCCGGGCAACTTGGTGAGACCTCGTCTCTACAAAAAATAAAAAAAAATAGCCGGGTGCAGTAGCATGCACTTGTAGTTCCGGCTACTTGGAAGGCTGAGGCTGAAGGATCGCCGGAGCCCAGTGGGTGGATGCTGGGATGGCCGTGAGTGTGCCACTGCACTCCAGCCTGGGCGACAGAGACTCCAACTCAAAAAGAAAAAAAAATAGCTCACTCTATCTATCATCTACCCATCTATTTACTATCTATCTTTATCTACCTACCGCCTGTCTATCATCTATCCAAAATCTCACAACATACTAATATGTTCAAAATACTAATTTGGTCTCGACTCGAAATGTTAAGTACTTTAAAAGTCAAAAACATTCCGCTGAATGTAAAGAACAACATATTGATTAAATATAATTTAACTACATTGAAATACAATAAATGAAAGCATTAAGTAAACACATACAAAACAGTGGAACATTTTGTGGGCCAAAGCAAGTCCCCAGGCAACAGGGCTCAAAGGGATGATCCAGGGAGAGAATTCAGAGCTGGAAGAGATCTCAGCCCAGGGATCCTGGTCCGGAACCTCAGCCTGGGGATCTCAGCCTGGGGATCCTGGTCCGGGACCTCAGTCTGAGAATCTCAGTGCAGGGATCTCAGCCCAGGGAACTGCAGACACCAGAGTGCAGCAGGAACCCCTTTGAGCCTGCTCCCTACAGGCTGACCGAGCCAGCTGTGGAGGCCGGGAGGGGGAAGCCGGCTGTCCTGCAAGCCTGGCTTGAGCTGCACCCCAGGCAAGTGCAGGATTCTCTGCTCTGGCATATTGTTCCCGTTCCGCTGCTGTTGGCACGTTCTCTGCTGGCTCATGTCATTCCTGCCCCACGGGCCTAAGCCCAGGGCTTACCAGAAATGCCCCGTGCAATGAACTCCAGGCCACCAGCAGGCTGAATCACCCGGGCGGGCTGGGGTCATCGCTGACTTCCCAGGACAAGCTGATCTGGCCCCTCGCTCCACGTGGGCTGCACTTCCTCATCCGTTTTGGATGCAGCTGCTCTTGGGCACTGCTGATGGGCCTGTGCCATGGGCATTCCCACATGTGTCACCTTTACCAGGTATCGATGGGAGCCAACGCACCACTCACGGCCCGTCTCCCAAGACCTGCCCCCAGCAGAGGACACAAGATGTCCATCCCTCAGATGATACCCAGATTCACGGCCATATGCTGTGACTCCAATGGCTGGCAGTGAGCGAACCCAGCATGAGAGAGGACATTCACGGGTGGTGTGCTCAGGTCTGTGGTGTGGAGGGTGGGCTGTCTGGGGTGGGAGAACTCAGGATGTGGAGGCTAGACTCCCCCACTGCCCCGAGCCTAGGATCCTCCCAGAGGGCCTGAGAGGACGGGAGGAAACATGGCAGCAGCAGGATGGAGGAGATAGGGTGTCCCCAAGCCAGGCACGAAGAGGCTGGTGCACAGGGGACAGATGCCACCAGCAGGCAGACACCCAGGGCTGGCCTCCCCTGAGGCCATCTCAGATCTGACCTGAGTCTTCCCCAGGCCATGGTGCTGGCTGGGATTCCAGAAGGCCTCCATTTTCAGGAAGGCAGCGTTTGGATCAGCATCAAGACCCCACGGCAGGTATCTTGTGGTCGTCTCACAACCTCCCGGCTATGTTGGCTCTGGCCGCTGCAGCAACAGCCCATTCTGTGCAGACAAAACTCTGGCATACCCTCTCTGCCCTGGGCTTCTCCATGAGGGTGCCTGCCACCAGACCCAGCCAGAAGGTGCAGGCATGGAGGTGCTGGCCTAGAGGTGTCCAGCCTTGAGGTGACAGCCTGGATGGGCTGGCCTGAAGGTATCTGGGCTGTAGGTGACATCCTGGAGGTATCTGGTAGTCAGTGCCTCTGAGCCAACTTGGGCCAGGGGGAGCCGTGGGGGTAGCAGTGACAGGCTCCTCTCTGCCCTTGGGGCTGACAATTGCAAGCCCACTTTGCACTTTCCCAAGGCTCCTCACTGTTGAAAGAGTAACCTGCTCTCCAACACACCTGCACAGGACAGTCTTCCCACATCTGTTCCACTTCCCGGTTCCCACATACCTGACCAGTCCTTTTTCACGCTCAAGTCAACACGTCTCCCCAGAGAAAACCGTTGGAACATTTTCTTTTTTCTCTTCATTAAAGCACTCACCTGTCTTTTTCAGGGTTAGTGATTGAGACAAAAAGGCTAATTCTAGTATTCCAAGCCTATTAATCATCTACCCTCTGCACTGCCCTGATGGGATGAAATTAAACACAACCCAATGGAAACAGGAAACACTGAGAAGAACTCCTGGGTGTGGGAAAGGAGGGCTTTGCGCTAGCTTTTAGCGCATTTTATTTTTCCCCCCACTGGGAAAACATGCAGTTAACCTCAAGAACCAATGTGCAGTCAAAACTCACCAACTGTTCGCTCCTTAAATGGGCCATTTGCGCATTAAGTGAAGTCAGACCTTTCCTGGAGGCTCTGTCCCTACCAATTCCCAGTTCCCCAGCTGGGAGCACATTGTTCTACACACAACACTGAGTTTTCCTAATTACATCAAATTAACTTGCTGGTGTGGACATGATGGGAAGACCATGTTCCACCCTAAAAGGGCCCTCAGTGACTAACTGTTTTTGTTCAAGAAAACAGTGGAAACTCTGTTGCCATTCAAGAAAAATGTGGTAAGGGGACCCTTTTTTTTTGCTAAAGCAATTCCAAGTGTTTTATCTACTGGGTCAATTTTCAGAGTAGTCTGGCCACAATAAAGAGTTTTAAAATACAATCAGTGCATTCTTTTTTTTACTTTTTTTTTTTTTGAGTTGGAGTCTCACTCTGTCGCCCAGACTGGAGTGTAGTGGCACGCTCCCTGCCACTGCAGCCTCGGCCTGCTGGGTTCCGGCGATCCTTCCGCCTCAGCCTTCCAAGTAGACAGAACTACAGATGCGCTTCACTACCCTGGGCTAATTTTTGATTTATTGTAGAGATGAGGTCTCGCCAAGTTGCCCGGGTGGGTCTCAAATCCACGGGCTCAGGCAATCCACTCACCTCGGCCTCCCAAAGTGCTGGGATTACAGGTCGAGCCACCGAACCCGGCCAAATCCGTGCATTCTTTAAGGCTTTGGGGACAAATATTGACTAAATATACAAATGCTCTCTATAATCTTTGACTGTTTCCGTTTTTTGCCAACTTGACATTTCTGAGGCCCAACTGTTTTATCTGGTATTTTGTAAACTTCCGCCAACTTCCTGACCGCCTTTGGACAGCACTCTCTTAAAGCAGTATCGATTTTCAGCTGTCCAGCCTGAGCCCTGTGGCCCTACAGGACACTGGCTCAAGTCTCCCCCAGGGAAGGGAGATTGGCAGACAAAAGTACTTCTTTGAGGTCCTTGGCGTGAAGCCCTCTTCGTAAGCACACCAAGACGTCATTGACTTGTTCATGCTCATTCTCGCAACTCTATGGTGTTTTCCAGAGGCTGCAAGGCAGGTGAGGTCTCCACAGAGCGAGGGAAGATGCAGATGTCAGAGTCCACCTGTCTCAGAAGCCAGCCAGTGACTACGAAAAAGGGTAAGACAATGCCACCTTCCTCACTAAGTTTTTAAAATATGGAGATTTTTCGTAAAGTGCTACTTATGCTAACATGTAATTGGTTTCTAATGCTATTTTTAAATGAACTGATGGCTAGTTTAAAAATTCTGTTTTAATTTCTAATGCAGTAGATATTGATACTACATACTAATTCAAACAAAAGTTTTTTGAGGCACTCGGTTTTTTTCCCTCTTCTCCCACCTTTTTTTTGAGTTGGAGTCTCACTGTTGCCCAGAATGGAGTGCACTGGCACACTCACAGCCACCGCAGTCTCAGCCTGCTGGGTTCAGGCAATCCTTCTACCTCAGCCTTCCTAGAAGTTGAAACCACAGGAGCACACCACCATGTCCAGCTAATTTTTTAATTTACTGTAGAGACAAGGTCTCACCAAGTTGCCCACGTTGGTCTCAAACCCCTGGACTCAGGCAGTCCTCTTGCCTCAATCCCCCAAAGTGCTAGGACTACAGGTGTGAGCCACCGCACGCGGCTTGGTGCTTGATATTTTAAGAGCAAAAATAGATCCTGAGACCAAAAAGGTTTATGAACCACAGCTGTAAGGGAGACAACAATGGCATAGAACCGAGACAGCCACAGAGTAACCACCCTCACATGCCCCACCCTAGAGGGCACACAACATACACACTATGCACACACAATGTACACACACTCACACACACTGTACGCACATACTGTATACACACACTGTATACATATGCACTCACATCACACACACTGTACACACACATACACACTGTGCATGCACACTGTATACACAGTATATACCCATACTGTGCACACATTCACATATACACAGTACACATACTGTATGCACTGTTTACTCACTGCACACACACTGTATACACACATACACACACTGTGCACACATACACATTCAATTCACATACTGTATGTACACACACCGTATACACACGTACACATATTGTACACATACTATATGCACACACTGTATACACACTCACATACACTGTGCACACATTGTACACACACATATATACTGTACAATGCTGTAGTCACACTTATACACACACTGCACACACACTGTACATATACTCATATATACACTGTGTACATACTGTGCATACACTCACATAACATATATACACTAAGCACACCCTGTACACACACTCATCTACACACAATGCACACATACTGTATACACACAATGTATACACACCACACACACTGTATACACACTCATACACACACTGCACACACATACACTGTGCACACATACACACTATGCACACACTCACATACACACAATGTATAGATACTGTATGTAAACACTATATACACACTGTGTACACACTCTGTATACACACTCACATACGCACACTGCACATAAACCCTGTATACATACTGAATGCACACACTGTATACACACTCACATACACTGTACACACATACGCACAGTGCACATACTGTACACACACTCACATAAACACATTGTGTACATGCTGTACACTGTATGCAGTGTACACACACTGAACACACACGTAAACTGTACACACTCTGCATACATATACACACTGTTCACAAATACACACAGTACACACATACACACTGTGCACACATATTATACATACAATGTATACACTCAGTATACACACATAGACAATGGACACACATACACACTGTACACACACATGCACACATACACTGTATGTACACATACATTGTACACACGCTCACACCAATCAACCTCTTTCTCATCTTTTAAGAAAGAAAAATGAAGAGTTTCGTTTAACAAATTAATATTAATTGACTCAGCAAAGCAATTAAAAGAAAAAAAATCCTCCAGCCAAGTAATTACAATGGACTGGAGGTTTGTATCCCTCCAAAGAGTCCTAATCCCTGAAGGGATGGTGCTAGGAGGTGGGGCCTTTGCCCTCAGGAGTGGGATTAGTGACCTCACGGAAGACACCCAGGGAGATGGTTGACCCCTTCCCTGTGTTTCAAGACACAAGAGTAGCTACCCTTTGTGACACTAAAGGGGCGGGCCCTATGGACTTGCATGTCTTTCTACATGTGTAAACTACCTCTGAGCAGTGACACAAAAAGGCAGTGACACTGACAGGTTTTGAGGAGGGAAGTTGGAGTCAAAGAACAGTAAGGAAGGAGGATTTTGGAATTTTGAACATTACGAATATATTACATACTCAAAATATAAAATAAAATTTAAATTAAAAAGCCACAAGTCCAGCTTCCTTCCAACATACCTCCTAGATACTCATTTCCAGATCCACACAACTGACATTTGATCATTGCCTTGCTTTTTACATAACTCTTTGAGTGAATGATCTCACTGTGCTGCATAGGCTGGACTTAAATTCCTGTGCACAGACAAGTCTTGACATTCCCTCTGCATTTAGCACAGTTCTGGGCATCAGCAAATTCCCAGTAGAAACGTGTCTACTAACTGGCTAGCCTGTTCTCAAGGGGCAAAGCCTGGCACTGGGCTGTCCTCACATAGCAAGCTGTTTTTCATGAAAATCTTCATGGTGAAAATCTGTGGGACAGGATTGGCCACGGGGAGGCAGGCACGTGCCGACCAGCAAAGAACAGCGCAGCGCCTCTCTTTAAAAATTTGATATTTTATATTTGGAAAAATGCAACCACAGTAGTCATCATGGGATATACAGATCCTTTGCTGGGTTCCTGACACAGATTTGACCGCTTGGAATTGTTTTTATCTGTTTACGAAATAGAGGGAACTCAGCCATCTTCCCCACGGGGCCATGAGGAACTCAACACAGCTGGGAAATCCAAGGACCCGAGAGACTTCCCGTGTTGATGTCATCTGTCCATCTCCTCTTGTGGATGCACTGGTGATGTCAGGCGGGTGTGGGTCACACGTGGCATCCCAGGCATTGTGTAAATACAGCAGGACCAGTCGTGAGCCAATGCGTGAACTGAAGAAGAGCAACTCAGTCCTGCCTGCAGGTGAGGGCGACCGTGATGAAATAAGGCCTCTGTGGGTTTCAGCTGGGGCCTGTGGATTCCTATTGTGAATAACCTTTTGGGATAAATCTCTAGTGCAGAGCCTGAAACTGGCCACATTTTATCTATTATTTGTTTACGTATTTATTAGAGACTGAGTCTTATTATGTTGCCCAGGCTGGACTTGAACTCCTGGACTCAAGAGATCCTCCCACCCCAGCCTCCTCCCGAGTATCTGGAATTACCCTGCTCAACACAGTGCCTGGCCCAAATTTTGTTCTTAGTAGAAGGTGGCTGGTACCACAAAAACAAGGCTTAAATGATAGTATAGAAAAAAAAAAGAGTCAGTAGGCAAAATGATTTCCCATTATTTGAAGAGGTTGTCACCTAAAGGTTGCAAAGTGTCCTGCCCCGGTCTCATCAATTAGTAAGAAAACACTCCAGATTTGCACATGACGTCAGCAGCGCGATGCTCTGCTCTCCACGGACAGCGGCACTCTCGGAGGGTCAATAGTGCTGAGTTCAGAGGAACGCCACGGGGTCAAATTTGAGACGATGGCCTTTTAGGGTTTCCTACTTCCTCTTCCAGATTATCTTCCTCTTGTCTAAGTTCCTCCCAGCCCTTAACTTCTATTACTCCAATTGCAAATTCAAATGATCAAAGTTTGCATGTTGAAATTTTAAGCTTATCAGAAGAGAAATTTTTATTTTATTCAAATTTGCTTTCCAAACTTTACAAGAGAGAGGCAGAGAATTGTGGTCACCATTTCGAAAGCCAAATGCTGTTCTGACTTTTTATTGTTTTGAGGAACAAAAGACTGCTTTCTTTTTTTTTTTTTTGCTGGAAACATCAGAGTTGATTTCATGCCCAGATACACTGGAGCAGTAACGACAGGTTCCTTGTGTAAACCACACCAGCCTCACTTTCTGATGTTTCGTAGTTTTCTAGGTATGTTTCAGAGTTATTGGCAGGCATGAAAGTTTGCAATTTAGATGGCTATCAGAGCACACTGACAGTTTTCCTTGTGTTTTAAGCTGGAAGTCATAAAAACACCACAGAGGAAACCCGCTTCTTGTGTGGAGCAAAATCTCAAGATCTTCTCAACTGGGTGACTCAAACAGTCCTTTGTTCAGCCTTGAGTTGTAAATGTGGGTCTACCCCTTAGCTTATTAGTTTGTCAGCACAGATGCAAATGAACATGCAGACATCTCTTTATCAGTTCTCTTGAGCTAAAGTTGTTCCCTTCTTTAAAAATGTAGCATTCTTCTAACTCTAAGAGCTTCCTTCTCAGAGAGGACACAGGGCAACTCTGTTTCCCCGTCCAAGAGGCCCGCCTGTGTGGCTCCTCTCCTGAAGTTCCCGCTTGGGCCTGCTCGCCAGATGGCTGGATGCCGAAATGACCTGGTCGGTGGCTGGGACATGTCAGGCACCTCCCCGGCGCTCATGCCAACTCTTGGCAGGAAACCAGCTGGGCACTCAGGCTGCAGAGCCCAGGCCAGCTATGGGGCTTGGCTTCTCACCAGGCGGGGCTCTTGGCCACTGCCCACTCGCCCCACCCTGGGGTGCTGGCTGGGAGGACCGCATCACTGGCTCCCAATACCTGCTATTTTTAAAATGTGATTTTAACTTTACCTTGTCACCTAGCGTTTCTACCCGGCGTGTTCTGTTATGTAGATAGCATATTAACTCATAGGGCATGTGTATGGTTTATAAAGAGGTAGGCATGTGGAGAAGATGCATGTTTGAAGCTATTTTCTAATGGGAGCTCCCAGTCGAAGGTGTTCGGGTACCACCACTCTCTGAGCAAAGTCCTCGAAAGGGTCTCTCTGCCCTCTTCCCAAAAGCAATTAACGAACTTATGCCCAAGACACAAGAACCAACTTGCAACAACTCCAGGTGGCTACAGAAGGGGCAGTTTGGGTATTAATGCAATGGATTAAAACATGTTAAATAAATTAAATGGATAAATTCATAATGACCCCTGCAGGTCGACGCTGGGGTGGCCGTGAGTGTGCCAGTGCACTCCAGCCTGGGCCGCGGAGTGAGACTCCAACTCAAAAAAAAAAAGAAATTCTTTAAGAAGTCAGTGTAATACCCCAACCATAAGTAGAGCATCTAAAAGGAGCCATATGCATCTTAATATGCAAATATTCCAGCATGTTCTGAAAGGGGCTTGAGGAATGTAACAACCCCCAGGAGGCTAGGCTGCTGGTGTCTGCTGGTACGGGAGACACTCTCCTTCAGCTTTAAGGATGATGGCAGTAAAAAAAAGAGAGTTGAGAACACTCTCCTACCGCTAGGAAAGTCACAGCCACACATGGGACCACCAAGAGCCGGAATAGATGGCAGCTGCGTCAAGAAAGCATTCGGAGCAAGAGAGGGAGGGTGACTTGGCACCCACGGGAAAAAAGGGAGCGCTTGGGGCTCAGGGCCCAGGGACTTCCTTGGAAGACTGGACATCCAAACAAGCGCAACTGTCCCCAAGGACAAGGAGGCCTGGGAAACGAGGCCCCCCTGCACTGCAGGCTGAACTGTGCCCACTTCCCCACTCACAGTCCTAACGCCCAGCCTCGGGACGTGACCTCACCTGGAGATGGAGTGTTCACAGATGTAATCAAGGCAGATGAGGTTAGTAGAGTGGGTTCTAAGATGACTGGCGTCCTCATGACAAGGGGACGCTGGAGATAGACATGCACATGAGGAGAGCATCTGAGCATGAAGGCAGAGATCGGGGTGACACAACCACAAGCCAAGGAAAGCTGAAGATTGCCAGCAAGCCCTAGCAAGATCCCCCACAGCCCTTGGAAGGAACTGACTCTGACACCACTCCAGTCTCGAACTTCCAGCCTCTGCTCTGCGGCACTTGGGTATGGCAGCCTGGCAAGCAAACACAACTAGAAGGGCCTCAATGCAGGAGGTGGTGGAACGTTTAAGTTATTAGGGAGGCAAGGCACATCAGCAGCAGTGACCACAGTGAGGCTGTGCTCCTCAGGCTGTGTTCCCCATCCAGGCCGTGCTCTGGTGACAGCTGGAATGCCCTCCCACAGAATCCCACAAAGCACTATATGCACAGATATTCATTCAAGAGGCACTTACAGGCAACTGCTAGCCCCCCAGCAACCTTTAAGATTCAAAAGACAGGACAAATAAAGTTGGGTTAATCCCAATATTTTGGGGAGGCCAAGGCGGGAGGATTGCTTGAGTTCAGGAGTTCGAGACCAGTCTGGGCAACATAGCAGGATCTTGTCTCTACAAATAAATTTTTAAAAATCAGTCGGGCATTGCATGTGTGCCTGCAGTTCCAGTTATTCAGGAGGCTGAGGTGGAAGGATCGACTGAGCCCAGGAGAAGGTCGAGGTGGCAGTGAGCCATGATTGTGCCACTATACTCCAGCCTGGGTGACAGAGTGAGTCCCTGACAAAAAGAAAGAAGGAAGGAAAGAGGGAGGGAGGGAGGAAGGAAGGAAGGAGGGTAGGAAATAAGGAAGGAAGAAAGGGAGGGAGGGAGGAGAAAAGTAAGAAAGGTAATGTAGCTGACCCTTGAACAATGGGGGGGGGTTGACTGCAGGGTCAATTTTGTGTGAATTTCTTCCAACCACCACCTCCTCCTCCTCTGCTACCCAGGAGGCAGCAAGACCAGCTCCTCCTCTCCCTCCTCGTCAGCTACCCAACTCGAAAATGGCTAGGATGAAGATCTTGGTGCTCACCGACTTCTGCTTAATGGGCAGTAGACATGTTTCCTCTTCCTGATGGCTTTCTCAACATCGTCTTTTCTGTGCTGGCTCTATTGTAAGGACACGGTGTCTAGGACATAAGTGACACACAAAGGATGTGTTCTGTGACTGTTTGTTTATGGCCCAGAAAGGCTTCAGGTCAGCAGTAGGCTAACAGAAGTTCAGTTTTATAGTTGTTCCTTGCTGATGTAGAGAAAGTCAACTGATTTTTGCATCTTGATCCTGCCACTTTGCCAGACCTGTTTATTCCTTCTGATAGTTTTTTAATTATTAATCAGTTTGCAATTGGTTTTCTGCTGTGCTTATTACTAATTCATCCATGAATTCTGGCAGAGCTTCAAAACTGTCTCCGGCAAGGCCAGGTAAATCAGAAATCACTCCCTCCCTTCTCTGTTCCGATGAAACCTCCCTCTCGAACCCTCTGCTTTCGACGGCTAGTGAGCCGGTTGACCCTAGATCCGGTGCCTGCCACTCTGGGATTGCCCTATAGTCATCTCGGGGTCCCTCTGCCTTGCCAGACCCTGTGATTTCTTTCTCCTGGCTAGCTCCCCGCTTCTCATGGGGCGTATTGTCCACTGACTTCCTGAGAAAAGTGTGCACGAGAGACATATTTTTAGAGACTTGACCTGCTCTCCTTACTTTCCAAGATGGTTTGCCTGGGAAGATATAAATCCATGTGAAAAATAACTTTCCTCAGCGTTCTGAAGGCACTGTTTGTAGCTTCAGCGTTTAACGTTGACCTTGAAAGTCCAGTGATGCTTTGAGTCCTGATACTTTCTATGCAACAAAATTATTCCTCTACAGCAGCTTTCAGGACCTTCTGTTTATCCTCACTGTTTTGAAATTTCAAGACATGGTTTGATAATAGGGTCCCCCCCCCCATTTTTTGACGGAAGCCATTTTAATGTAGAAGTTCAGACTTCTGTTCTGGGAAATTTCCTTATGTAATTTCTTTGTTTTGTTTTTTCTCTCCTGTCTTTCTACAGAGAACAGACTATTATTGGTAGCTTTCATGGTAGCTATTTCTTTTTAGTAGTTTCAGAAATTAATATCCAAACCATCAAATACTTGCCACCAGAATGCCTGCAAACTGAGTGACTAAAGATTGTTTTTCAATTATCTAGGATTTTTATTTTATACATATTGAATCTATTTAGATATATTTAGGTATGGCTTTTCTAAAATCATATTACACTTGTAAATACATAAGAAGGAAAATAAAAGCAGAATTGGTTAAGGTGGTTTTAAAACTTTAGCATTCTAGTTCTTTGAATCACCTTTCAAAACTATGTGTTCAACTTTTTTAATGGCAGTAAAAAACATAATACAAAATTTACCATCTTAAACATTTTTTTTAGGTGTACAGTTTAGTAGTGTTAAATATATTCACATTGCTGTGCAACAGATTTCCAGAACTTTTTCACCTTGCAAAACTGAAATTCATGTGCTTTAAACTACTCCTTGGTGAGTACACTTAAAGCCCAAACTTCTTTGCTATTATACAAGGCAACCATGTAAAAAAAAAACCAATGTGTATCCCCTAAAGCTATTGAAATAAAAGAAAAAAAAAAGGCAGGGTACGGTGGCTCATGCCTGTAATCCCAGCACTTTGGGAGGTGGAGGCAAGAGGATTTCCTGAGTCCAGAGTTATGGGAATGCCTGGGCAATTTGGTGAGACCTTGTCTTTACAATAAACCAAAAAATGGGCCAGGTGTGGTGGTTCATGCCTGTGGTTCCAGCTACTTGGAAGGCTGAGGCGGAAGGATTGCCTGAACCCAGCAGATCAAAGCTGGATGGTCGTGAGTGTGCCTGTGACTCTGGCCTGGGTGACAGTGAGACTCTTACTAAAAAAAAAAAAAAAAAAAAGAAGAAGAAGAAGAAAAACCTACTCCCTATTTTCTCCTACCCGCAGCCCTCGGCAACCGTCATTCTTGCTGTTTCCATGAATTTGACTATGTTAGGAACCTCATATAAGCAGCCCACACGATATGTATCTTATTGTGACAGGCTTATTTCACGTGCTGTAATGTCATCAAGTTTCACCCATGTTGCCACACGATGTTGTAACATGCAAAAGGATTTCCTTGCATTTTAATGCAACAAGTTTGTGGAGACAGAGGAATGCATTTCCCTTTGGCAACCAACATTGGCAATATGATTCACTCGGAAACACTACATCCAAAACGCAAGGCCTTTGAAAGCAATCTGCAAAAACCTTAAAATTTTGTCATCCAAACCTAAGGATGGAAAAGAAGCGAAAGGTATTCCTTACTTTTGCAAAAGCTAATAAAAACAGCTGACATGCAAGAGAAATAACATGTGAAATGTGCAGTATGCCAAATAACCTTACCCAGTAAGAACGTAGTAAAACTGAAAGTAGCTGCTCACCTAACGCTGTCAGGTTGAATTGAAACACCAGCCATCAGCTTTTCACGAGGCCCTGGTCCTTGGAGAAGAGACCCTGTCTCAGCTGCTGTCGTGAGGCTGTTTTGCTGTGATCTCCCCAAATTCCATCTCCAGGGTTTCTCTTTGAAAGGGTGAAGGCAAAATGGAGTAACGTTAACTAAAGAACAGATATTTTAAATTGCTTAAGCTTTGTAAACATACTTTGCTAGCCGTTTGTTCCAAGGACAGAACCAGGTTTCCGGAGGTAGCTATTGACAAATGTTTTGCAGTTCCCAAGCATGTCTTGTACTGATTGCTCCCTATTCTTAGCATTTGTTTTCCAGCAATACAGGACCAAGCTGACCTAATCTATTGTAATCAGCCTTTCATGACTGCCCACCAGCCCACCAGAGGCTGAAGGCCCTGGAGTCACAGGACTGGTTACCCTAACAACACCAAGGACACAAGACCGGGGTTATCAATACTTAGGAATTGATAACACCACTAGAGATTTTTTTTAATCCTGTCTCCTTGTTAAAACTTTAAGGGGTCCTCTTCCCACAACCCTTAGACTGTACTGCCTCTTGGTGTTGGTCCCGTTCTCCCTTGAGTGGAATAAACTCTTTCGCAATTTTTTGCTTTATTCCCGCAGCACTGGCCCACCTTGCCTCAGTTTACCTAACACCTCAGTGCAGAGGGAAGGAGGGGAATGGAAATTTATTTAAGCCTGGATTTTAAAGCCTGAATCCATTGGGGAAGTTCAAGGGCTTATTAAAGTTTTCAGACAAAGAGGACTTTCCCAAACATACTTTGAAGTAAACATGCTTGTTCTCAGTGAGCAAGGCAACTCACAGAGTTGCTGTCCGTGAGGAAACACGGGCAGCTCCCCTTGACTGGCAGGGTCTCCTCTAGCAATGGCCCCGTCGGGGTTCCTTGCTTTCCCGGGGCTCCTGCACAGCTCCTGCCTTCCCGGCTCCCCAGATCTACATGGAGGACCAGCAGCCTCAGGAGCTGCTGGGGCAAATGGTACATCCTGGTGCATGTCCAGGGATGTCATCTTAGGACCGGGGGCGCTGGAGTCAGTGCATGTTGGGAGAGGAAAAGCGTGGATCATTCACCGAACCTGCTCCCCGGAGCATGGCCCTGTGTGAAGGGTAAAATTGGGTGAAAACAGCCTGAAGGTAGGTCTTGGATGGAGGTCTTGGCAGGTGAAATCAGGGTGGGGAAGCCAGGGCTGTGGGCCAAGGTTAGACTTAGAGCTAATCTAACTCCCAGTCAAGGACTTTCCTTATTTCTACCCAATCCCCTGGCTTCCAGCTCCGGTCAGCTGGGGAATCGTGGCCTGGGGCTATTGTCTGGTTCCACTGCCGGTCTGTTCCAGGTACCTGGGGCTAGACCCTGCTCTAACATAAAGAAATTTTTTTTTTAAAAAAAAGGACATCCAATGGGGACTTGTCAAACAGTGTTCTGGGTATATGAAGCAGTCCATCCCCAAGGTGTGGAGATGGGCTCTGCAGGTCAAGTTTTAGAATTCCCTGTGAAAATTGTCTCTTGAGCCATCTGGAACATAGTATTACAGAAAGAGCTATTCTGTAGGGAGGAACTCTGGAGTTTTAAGAATACCTATATTTATCCCTTTAGCTCAGGTATTTATTCTTGGAGAGATCACAGATGGGCCTCATGACTCCTTTTCAGATCACACCAGCACCCCTAACCTCCACCCCTGGTTCCCTTGCTCCGGGCCAACTAGAACTCAGGCCAGGCCCATGGCGGCCTTGCTGCCCAGCAGCCTTGGTGCCTGCAGTTTCTCTGTGGTCGGCTCCTTCCTCTCTTGGCTTTGTACTGACTCCTGGCTCTCAGACCCAGGCAAGGGCACACACTGCTCCAAGTCTCCCAGGCGGGTGTCGGTCCCCTAGGGCTCCCTGACCATTTCCATCTCAGGCCCTGGGCCCTGCGATCACTGGCCAGCAGGTGCATCTTCCCCAGGTCGAGACTCCATCACAGACCAAGTCCCCTGGGGTCCCTGACCACTTCTGTCCCTGTGCCCCGGGCCCTGAGATCACCAGCCTCAGGGGTGCATCTTCCCTAGGTAGAGACTCCAGCAGAGACAAGGTGTGTCTTGTGTGCCATCAGATCTCTTGCATTTGGAACAATAATTAGCCCAAGTCGTTTCTTTAAAAATGTTCATGGGGGCTGGCCTCGGTGGCTCAGTCTGTCATCCTGGCACTTTGGGAGGCCGAGGCGAGTGGATTGCCTGAGACAACTTTGCGAGACCTTGTCTCTACAATAAATAAATATAAAATTAGCCGGGCGTGGTAGCACATGCCTGTAGTTCCGGCTCCTTGGAAGGCTGAGGCGGAAGGATCTCCGGAGCCCAGCTGGTCGACGCTGGGGTGACCATGAGCATGCCACTGCACTCCGGCCTGGGTGTTGGTGTGAGACTCAAAATCAAAAAAAAAAAAAAAAAGAAAGAAATCCTAGAAAACAGAAAACAACAGGAAGATGTCTTATTGAGAAAGACCTCCATCGACTTGATCATGAGTCAAGGAAGAGAAGCTCCTCAGAAGGAGAAAATAAAGCCCAGACTTCATCTGTCACCAGATTCCTCAGAGTCTGCAGGGTTGAAAACAGAAAAGAGAACAGTGACCTTGAAACCACTGATTCTGGCAACTGAATCTGGGAGATTGCTGCCCTGGACACTGGTAACTGCCAGCTTCTGGTGTTTTTTTGTTAGAATGTTTCCCCTAACAGATATTATGTGTTAAATTAGAATGATGAGTCTCTGCTATAAATGTTTACTATTTTCCTTAAATACTTCAGTTTGTAATTTTACTTTTAAGTTATAAAAAAGAATATAATGGCTGGGCACGGTGGCTCAGCCTGTAATCCTGCGCTTTGGGAGGCCGAGGTGAGTGAATTGCCTGAGCCCGCGGGTTCGAGACCCACCTGGGCACCTTGGCAAGACCTCATCTCTACAATAAATCAAAAATTAGCCGGGCGTGGTAGTACGTGCCTGTTGTCCCAGCTACTTGGAAGGCTGAGGCGGAATGATCGCCAGAGACCAGCAGGTAGAGGCTGCGGTGGCTAGGAACATGCCACTGCACTCCAGTCTGGGCGACAGAGTGAGACTCCAACTCAAAAAAAAAAAAAAAGGCAATATAACATACAGAAAGTTTTCGGGAAAACATCCAGTCTCCTTTCATTATAACACAAAATGGCTACGTCTTCAGGATTCTTTTCAGTCTTTTTTTCACATGTGTGCCTTTATGTCCTGTCAGCAGTCAACAAACGTTTGCCGAGGGCCTACTACGCCCAGCCGCTGCGATCAGCGTTAGAGGGGCAGCCAAGAAATCAGGACCTTCTGGAAACAGAACCGAATACAGGTACACTGTAGGTGGTGATAAGTGATTTGAGGAAGGCCAGTGCAGTCTGAGGAGATGGGGGGTGATGAAATGGGTGCTATTTCGGGTGGGCCTGGGGGGAGGGAGGCCTGGCTTGGGGGTGTTGGAGCAGGTGAACAGTCAACATGCCTTGTGAATGGCTGTGCCGGCCGTGCAGGTGCTGTGGGACTCGTGTCAGGCAGAGGGAGCCGTGCGTGCAGGCCCCGTGGGACCAGCCTGGGTGTTTGGGAGCCGGGGTTTGGGGTGCCGGAGTAGATGAGAGGTGAGGGACACAGAGAGTGGCGGGAGACAGACTGGCATTCAGGGCAAAGTTGTTCCAGCTCACGAGTCCCCCACGCTTATGGGGCTGTGTCCACCCCTGGAGCACAGGGTCACATACGTTCCTCGCTGCACGGTTCTCACTCTGCACGCATTTTGTTGCACACACGGGCCGCTCTCACTAACAGCACCCGCTTTGTCCTGAGGTGAGTATCTCTGGCTTCCCTCTCCCTTTCCCTTCTTCACTGTATTTCAGCCATTTTTTAAAGTATAAATTCCCAGATCCGGAATTCCAGACTCCAGGATTATGAAAATACAAACTGCCAAATCTCTCTCCAAAGTTGTGTGTCCCATGCAACGCCATCCTACTTTCTCCATTAGAGTAAATGCACTTTAATAATATGTTAAATGTTTTGTGCAGACAAGTTCGGAAGCAGAGAGAACAGTACCAGGAGTCCCACATCCCCTACCCCTAATCATGCCCAACCCAGACTGGCCTTGTTTCGTCAGCACCTGCCCTCCCATCCTTCAGACAGTTTGGCATCAAATACCAAAACAATGTTGCTTTACCAGTAAGTAGAATAAATGTATCGTATGTGTGTCTGTAAGTAGGAAGTTAAAGTCTACCTTTGGGAAGACCATCGCCACCAGAAAATGGATCATTTTTGTTCTAGA
>CAUYQG010043749.1:0-23550 GCA_963574415.1 Tarsius wallacei | reverse complement strand
CCGCCTGGCCAGGCGAAACCTCATCTCTACAATAAATCAAAAAATTAGCCGGGTGTGGTAGCGCACGCCTGTAATTCCGGCTACTCGGAAGGCTGAGGCGGAAGGATTGCTGGAGCCCAGCAGGTAGAGGCTGCGGTGGCCAGGAGCGGCCACTGCACTCCAGTCTGGGCGACAGAGTGGGACTCCAACTCAAAAAAAAAAACAACAAAAAAAACCCATTTGTAGTTACATTTCAAATCATTAATACAATTTTTATCAATAATATGTATTAAATGACTTAATATACACATAATATGGCATATGAGAGTTAAAAGAGAAAAACAGCATATAAGTTTATTTTTGTTTTAGCATGGCCTAAAATGCCCTTAGAAACTGGGGAGTCTCCTTTTTTTCTCTATTTCCTTATATGCTTTACCTTATTCTTCATACTGTGAAACTTTCAGTTATTTCTTCTTCCTGCTTTCTGTATGCATGCCATGTGCTTTTAAGTTCATTCTTCTCCAGTAATGCTCATTTTATGGAAATCATCATAGGTATCAATCATAAGATACTTAAAGGGGGAAGAAGCTGTATTTATTCATCTCTAGATTTCGGTGCCCAGCCTAGGCCTTGGTAGAGCAGACACCAAACAACTTAATTCGATCACACATTTTTGTCATTTATTCCCTGGTTCATATTTTACCACTGAAATGTGTCATATTCATGACATATGCTCTTCCTATACATTTTTCTCCAGTCTTCACACCAGCCTTATCATGGATGGCTGTATTATGCCCACTTGACAGATGAAGTGACAGGTTCAAAGAGGATGTTTATTTTATCCAAATTAACATATATTATTAGGAATAAAGCCAGAAAATAGGCTTAGTGACCCATTTACTTTTACACCAAACTGAATAGGAAGCACATTTTAGTATTATATAATTTTCCTTGCACACAGCTTCTGATATATGGTGTTGAGTGTGATTTATGTAGTGTATCTACGTGTGTGTGTGTGTGTGTGTGTGTGTGTGATGTTTTTGATACCCACAATATAAGTGCAAATATGAGAATATGACCAACATTGCAACAGTGAATTTATGCAGCAGCCAGCTTCTTAAATTTCACAGTCTCTCCATAGCCACTTCTGAGAAATCAGAATGTTGCATATCTTTCATTCTATGGAAAATATATGTCACATGCCGTAAAAAGCTCCTGTACCCATTCCAATTTTCATAATGCTAATATTATGCTCAGGGAATCCT
This sequence comes from Tarsius wallacei, assembly GCA_963574415.1. Classification (NCBI taxonomy): domain Eukaryota; kingdom Metazoa; phylum Chordata; class Mammalia; order Primates; family Tarsiidae; genus Tarsius; species Tarsius wallacei. The sequence continues at coordinate 22,306 of CAUYQG010043749.1, read as the reverse complement.
TATAACCTAGAGATTCTACTAAAGAGTTCAGTTTTGTAGTCATTGGAAAGTTACTAAATAAGCTCAAGATTCACTAGCAAAAGGTAGAAATGATACACGAATGACTATATTAGCATCTTAAAAGTCATAGAGATACTAGTTGTCCCTTAAATCTGGGGATACCTTTGAAATGGCCAACCTGGGTCGTGTGTGATTAATTTCAGATGAAAAAAACATCATCTACAATGGGAGAGATTGGACTAAACTCTGTTACTGAGAATTTGAATAAGGAATGAGGACGTTAAACTAACAGTAATAATATAATAATAATATTTCTAACTTTTATACATTACTTATTTAATAATGTGTAAATGGAGAGGGGTCAGGTGACAGTAAAAACCAATATACTTTAGAGATGAATAGAATTGGGTTTAACATATGGCACTCTCGATTTTTAACTGTATGACTTTGGGCAAGTATTTAAATCAAATCTTATTTCGGTTTATTCAACTGTAATACATGCCTATAAATACATACCATATAGCGTATGTGTATGTATTATGTGGTGATTAGAGATAATACAAGTGATTAGCTGGAGTATAAATAGTAAGGGAGCTTGATTTTCTTATTTTTAGTAATATAGTTTCTATTAAAAAAGAGGTTAGCATGTGAAATAATTAGTTTCACTACCTGAATGGAAGAATGTGAAATAGTCAATTTCACTATCAGAATAGAAGGATTCTATTATTGTGTAACAGCAAGTTATATTTTGTAATCTTTTGTGGAAGTTGTTATCTATAAAGAACAATTTGAGATTTGTATTAACACTGATATTCAAAAATTTACTTATATGACTTTGTTAAACATGTTTTCTGGTTTTTATTGATCTCACATTACAAACCTATTTTTAATGACAACATCCCACCTACATTAGTTACCTTGCAAACAGATTGATTAAAAAAAAGAACTAGGCAAAATAATATTAAAAAAACACTTTATGTTAAACTCATGGAGAAAAAAACAATAGAATTCACTTTAAAGGTTAAAGATGATTAAAGGGTAAAGGTTTATAAGACTGTGCATCAGTGAAAAGTGACCTTATAATGTGTCCTAGGAACTACTTGATATGGATGTCCTGCTCTAAATCATTGAATATGGATTATAAATTAATTAAACTCTCAGAAAGTGTAACTATGGTATGCTTATGAGAATATAAATAAAATTGCATTTTCTTTTAAAAAATTAACTTATAATTGTCTGACCAAGTTTGTATTACTAGATTTAATATCTGAACACCTTTTTCTTTTCTGGCAGAGTGTGTAGAATCTTAGATTAATTATTTTTCATGAGATTGAAAGTTGACATTTAAGAAAATTTCAAGATCCAGTTATATTTAGCAATCTCTTGTTAAAATATATTTTCAAGATGGCAAATATTTAATATAAATAAGTGAGTAATAATAATGTCTATTTTCTAATAAATATCATAAACAATGGTGGGGGTTGCCAACAGAAATGAAATAGTTTAGGGCAGGGAGGATTGTTAGTATGAATGTAAGACCAAAAGAAGAGCTCAGGGAATTGAGATCTTGTTTTTAATTAACTTTGATCTGTCACCTTGAACAAATCACTTCTTAAATCTCTTTCCTTCATCTTTTTTTTTTGCCAATTGTGTTTAATGGAAACACACATTCAATTAAGAAAACTAATAAATTACAACCTAAATATTCGGTATTCATAAGGCAATATAAGGATCTCAAACAAAGCTATTCATGGTAAAGAAAATGTATTTTTAACTGAATGATTTTTGCATGCCCATTAGGTGTTAGGCATGTGGTTAAGCACAAGAAATGAAAATAAGAATAAACTACGATGATGCCCTTGAAGAATTCTCATCTTAATATATGAAATTATTTAAATGGGAAGTAAAATTGTTGAATTTCAAACCACTTGTTACATGAAAACTTGTAATTTTATCAAGGGGGCACCAATTACCTTTATATGATCTAATACAAATGTTTTCAAATATGATTTAATAATGTAAACTATATTAAGTTGTCCTATAGAAATGACACTTTTAAGGTATTTGGAAGTACCCAGTTACAAACAAATAAATAAGTCCATAGATTATATTATACAGATATAAGTATTCAGAATCACAATCTTAAAAATGACTTTGATGTTAAATAAATTATCTTCATGTTATAGAAACTTATAATGATAGGTAGAGGTTATGTGACTTATGGAAGAACGCATTGATTTGTTAGTGGTAAATCAGGAACTAGAACCTAGACTTCTTACATTCCAGTTCATTGAGCACATTATTTATTATGTATCATTAAAATATAACTGAAAAATCTTAACACTTGAAATATTTTGAAATGCTTAGTGAAAACAGATTCACTTTCAGATAAACTAGAAGGAATAAATATAAAATCTTTCATAATTTAGACTGTTCATAGCCATTTTAGGCACTTTATGCACTCAAATTTGTACCAGTTAGTTATTCTTTGTGTGTGTGTGTGTGTGTGTGTGTGTGTGTGTGTGTGTGTATTTCCTTGTATACTTGCTTTTATGACCAGTGCTCAATATTTCTCCATATGCAATCTGGAAAAAATTTAATTTTCATAACTTAGTATTACAAGGCTATTTACTATTTACAGGGTCTTGTGCTTGCCTTTCTTATTTTACCTCTTGTTATTGTATCCAGCAAATTATTTACACCATACATTAGAAACTTTTGTAGCTTCTTTCAAAACCTGCTATCTCCAGACTCTTGCTCAGATGTTTCTTTCACTTATAATATCCTCTACATCCCTTTGCCAGGATAGTTTTTCAAAGATGAGCTTAGACACTGATTTTCTTAGAAAAACCTTTTGTGGATATCGCTGCTCTAGTAAACAACTTACTTCTCTATGTGTAACCATAACTCCCTGTACATCTTCGTCATAGTGTGTTCTATATAGAATTGTAAGTTACCTGTTTATTATCTCTTACTTTCTTGAAACTGCATTCTTGTGTTTTGTTCATTATTATATCTTTGATAACTTCTTCAGTACAGATTAAGACTTAAACAATAATTGTTTATTTATGTTAGGTGAAAGATTAAGATGTAAACATTGCATTTGAATGGCACATTATATTTGGGGTGTATTCTCTTCCTGGTATCATCCTTATGAAATATGAGTCAGTGCTGTATATAATTGAAACAGATTTTCAAAAAAAGTCAAGTTAAACATCTGAAAACACCAGGAGAGAGACCTAAAATGTGAAAAGACATGTAGACACATCAAAAGTAAAGACAGATATCTGGTATTGTTCTGTGAGAGAATATTTGGAAAATCCCTGGTTGAAAACTGTATTTATGTTTATGGTTAGAATTTACTTTTTTAGTTTGAACTCTATTTTTTCTGACAGCATTTATAAGGAAAAGGAATAGAAGAGGAAGTACAAGTCACACACTGTTTCTGTTTCTTCTCTTACAAGATCATTTGTTCTATGAATTAACTACAAAATATTGGAGTTGAAAACGGTCTTAAAATCACTGTACTCAATCAGTTAGTAAAAAAGGAGACTGGTTAAATTACTCTCACAAGTTAAGACAGCTGGTTTGTGGAACAGCAAGAACTATAAGTGAAATCTTTTCTCTTTAAGTTTAGGGCACAGTGCACCACGCCACATATAATAATATCAATAGTAGGCATGTTTTTGGTGCCTTCAATCTTGCAAATCTGTTTAAATATATTACTTACCCTGTGGAACTATTTGAATTTTTAGAGTAAGCATAGAAAACAAAAGTAACTCTAGCTTTTTGTTGTTACATGTTAGAAAAATCTTTGGACAATAAATATATTTCTTCTTTGGGATCCAAGGATGAGGAGTGTTGTATTAAAAAGACTGGAATTTCTGACTTTTGTTTAATGTTAGGGATATTGAAAGCAATATTGATATTTATTTATTTACTTTTTTACTGAGAAAGTACTGTATTTAGTTCTTTTTTTTTTTTTTTTTTGAGTTTGAGTCTCACTCTGTTGCCCAGACTGGAGTGCAGTGGCCGCTCCCGGCCACCACAGCCTCGACCTGCTGGGCTCCGGCGATCCTTCCGCCTCAGCCTTCCAAGTAGCTGGAACTACAGGCACGCGCCACCATGCCCGGCTAAGATATTTTAAGCATCAGGATTTGACATGAAAGCTGTAACTATAGACCTTGCCAAACCAGAAGATCTTTGGTGTAAATGTCTTTGTTACAAGTATAATTAATTTGAAACTGTTGATTCCAAAAAAAAAAAAAAAACCACCCAACTAAACCTTCTGAATTATCAGTAAAATGTTCATGTACTTAAGTTTCTTACTTAGGTAACACCTGATGTTCATAGACTTTAAAAATGATTAGCTAGGAGATAACTTAAAATAGTAACTGGCTTTGTCTAAGATCTAAGTTTTAATAAGTAATTAAACAAACTGCTATAAATAAATAAATTAGGTAAATATGATTAAAATGATGCTTATGGATAAGCTCTTCATGTAATTTGAAAACCTTAAAATTGTTTTAGAAGCTCATTGAATGTCTAGGTTACTTTCAATTAAGAAAAATGTATAATATAGAGAATTGTTCCTAACATTACGTAAAGGGTCTCATCTTTAGAATACTAATATCTAACAGACAGTTCAGAATTTCTTGTTTCCTAGGTTTTCACTAAAATTTTAGGTTATTTTATGTAATCTGGAGAGTATTTAAAAGGTTATTTATTTTAAAAATGGAAAAAAAATCTAGCTGGGTGTGGTGGCGTGCATCTGTATTTTCAGCTACTTGAAAGGATGAGGCAGAAGGATCGCGTGAGCCCAGCAGGTCAAGGCTGTGGTGGCCGTGAGCATGCTACTGCACTTCAGCCTGGGTGACAAGAGTGAAACTCCAACTCAAAAAAAAATAAAATAAAATTTTAAAAATGGAAAAAAATCAATCAGTAGGAGAGAGAGAGATATAAAAAGAGTTATGGATATAAAGATGTATTTTTGGTAAGGAAAGTTATAAAGGAAAAAGAATAATTTTATATATAAAATAATTTTGTATGATAAACTTTGTCCTAAAGTAAAATGGTTATTTAGGAAAGAGGGAAATGCAGAGCAAAACAGAGAGTCCAAGCATGTTGTCAATGGTATGTAGAAGTTAGGATGAGGTTCATGAAGGGGAATTTATGAAGAAATCTTAGTATATGATTAAGTTGTTTATAACTTTTTCTCCAGTCCTAACTGTTGTTATGACTTAAATGGTTTTTAATTACTTAGGAGACTAAGCTTTAAAAGGATTGATTTTTTTTACATCATCATTTTGTATAGAAAAAGATCTCGTGTGGTACATTTTTGTTCTATAATAAAATGGCTGATTATTAAAAAAAAACACATAGGACAAAAATAAAAGCTTCAAGCATGTTTCAAAAAATGATATAAATATGTCAAAAATGGTATGTTAAAGGTTTGTGGAAAAAAGTAACTTACAATGACCTGTAATCCTGTGCTTTCAAACATTTTAATACTTGAACTCTTCAAGTTCTTAATTCAGTCTCTCTAAGGTGAGGTAAAAAAAAACCAAAAAACAAAAAACAAGCTTCAGAAGCCACATCTACCTCACACCTCCTCCTGAACTGCAGACAAGCCAGGAGACCTGGTACTAATTAAGTCCTAGAAGGAAGATTAACTTGAGCCCAGCCGGGAAGGTCCCTATCAAGCACGCTTGGCCACCGAGCCCACCATACTGGACAGCCAAAAAGGGTTGGACTCATTATACACATATTAAGGGACCAACAAAGGACTTAATAAGGGGAGGGGAAGAAAAATGGTGGAAAGTGCACAGAAAACCTAACTGTAAAATTTAATGCTTGTCAAGTTTTACATTGTGGAAATCTAAAGGATCAAAGGCAGCTCTCACAGATAGATAAATATCTCTGTCCTGAACATATCTCAGATAATCAGGAACCTCCTCATCCTAGTTGCGGGGGTGTATGGTGGACCACGAAGCACCAGGGGTGCACTGCTACTACTCCATTTGGAGATCCTAGGGGATGGAATTGTTTACAACCCAAATATAAAGGGTCACAAACTCTAGAAATTAAAATAGGTTATGGAGACACCAATGCCTGGGTAGAATGGGTCAAATTTTCGGTACTCGCTTTGAACAAAAGCAATTGTTATGAATGAGCTGTGGGACAGCCACAAGGGCAGGTGGCCCCATTCTCTCTTGGCTGGGACACAGACCCCACTGGGATGAGTTGTATGCTTGCCTTATACAAAGACAAGGGCACTTGGGAAAGCAAGACTTGTAAGAGCTTGTCTCTGCTCTTTCCTACACTGCAGAGGTCAGACCCAAGGGTGATTCACTCCTTTTTCATACACTTCTCATGTCTCTCTAGATAAGGGGAAGGTTTCATGACCCCTGTGGGACAATTGCTGACTTGTACCCACATCCTAAATGTCTCTGGTGAATCCAGCAGCAACTTCTCGAGCTTACACTCAAGCAAACGTATGGTGGTATTGTGGAGGGAAAAGCCTGTGTGACTTGCTGCCATCCAGCTAGACTGGGATTTGTGCATTGGTCCAATTGGCTATTTCATTTACCCTGGCATCCCATCCCAATCCAAAAGCTCTCAGACTCCCCACTAATTTGGGAAAGCACTACAAGGGTCCTTTGACTCAAATGTGTACATTGACTCCATTGGGGTTCCCAAGGGAGTCCCTAATGAATGCAAGGCTAAAAACCAGATAGCTTCAGGGTTCGAGTCTGTACTCTTTTGGTGGTCTACTATTGATAAAAATGTGTATTGGATTAATTATATTTACTATAATCAACACAGGTTTGTAAACTATATTAGAAATGTTCTCAAGGAATAGCTAACCAATTAGATGCAACTAGCAGAATGACTTGGGAAAATCGTATGGTATTTGATATGATGTTGGCAGAAAAGGGTGGGATCTATGTTATATTGGGGGGAAAATGTTGCGCTTTTATCCCAAGTAACACTGCCCCAGATGGAACTATTACTAAGGCATTACAGGGACTGGCCACCCTAGCCAATGAATTAGCTGAGAATTCTGGAATCAGTGATCCTTTTACAGATTGGTTAGAAAGTTGGTTTGGAAAATGGAAAGGAATGGTGACTTCAATCTTAACCTCTCTTATAATTGTAGCTGGAATACTAATGGCTGTAGGATATTGTATAATTCCCTGTATTAGAGGTTTAACTCAGAGGCTCATAGAAGCTGCTATTAATAAACAAATGCCCATGGGTTATTTCTATAATAACCCCATGATGATGGAAACTAAATTAAATCTTGAAGAAAAAAGCAAAAATTCGTTAGAGAAATTTGAAACAAACCTGAATCATAATGAAAATGAAATAAAAATGCTTTAAAAATAAAAGAGGAGGGGATTGTGAGAAATAAAAATGGTGATTTATTTTTGAATTGGAGCCTAGCTTATCTTGGGTTCTCAAGATGGTATCTAAATACTTTGTACTTCTCTTTTGTTGATTCACTTCCCACTTCTTTGTGCTTCCTTTTCATAGGCTTTTTATTTTGGTGGGCTTCATGTTTAAACTTTTGGTGGGATCCAATCAGAACGAATAAGCCAATCAGCAAATAAGCCAATCAGAATAAGCCATTCAGCAAATAGGACATGCAAATAAAATAATTATGTAAACCAATCAAAATGTGTTACATAGGCATCATATGAGAAAGCCTGTAACTTCTGAGGAACCAAGAGAGGAGCCTGAGTTTTAGGGATAAAAGTGCTAATTCTTCCTACTTTAGTGTGCCTGCCCACCAGACACCATATCTTGCAAGACTGTCATTAAAGTCGTGCTTCTACTGCACTCCACGTTTCTGTGTCCGTTCTTTGATTTTGGACAGGTGAGTTCATTTCTCACAGATAATAAGGTACAGTTCTCAAGTCAAACAAGATGAAACACCGCACTGAAGTCTGACTCAATCTTTCTCAACTGGGCTTTGTGAGAGAATTATTCTAATACTCTAAGGCATTAATTATATGTCAAGAATTAACTCTCCTCTATGCATCTACAGTGGCACTACTTATGAACTAACTTGTGTCTGTGAATCCAGAATGGTATTAGTTATATGCTATGCTTAGGACCACCCATGGGAGAATTGAGAAACAGCCACTGACATAATTTACTGTCCTGTCTTCTACCAAAAGTCATGGCCCCAGTGATGATGAGCTGCTCTTCCCTGCTGAGAAGGTTAAAAAAAAAGAAAAAGCAATAAGAATGGAAAAAGGCAAGAGAAAGAATGACTGACTCTGCACTGCTGAAGCTGACTTGACAGTTCCTCCTCCCCTCTCCCTTCTCCCCTCCACCCTCTCCCCCCAAGGATATGAAGGCATTCTGTGTAGACAGTGAGGCACCACAAAGGAGGTGCATTTGCAGTCATCTTAAAGTGCATTTTGGAAGCATTCCAATTCAGCTCAAAGTGAAGTGTGCCAGATCTACTCTTCCAGGGAGAAACTTCAAACCATCCATTTACACAGCAATGTAAAATGTACCGCACTTTATAACATGTGCAGATGCTGCCTACGTAATCAAAACAATCTAATAATAAAGGTCTGAAGAAAAACTGCTTTAAAATCTGATGTATTATGTATGCCTTGAGGGAGTAATGTTTTCTTTCTTTTATGCACCTGACTCTTTGCAACCCTGTCTGTCTGGCAGTTTAAAGAATTGGCAGTCTAAAGTTTATCATTAGTAAAACTCCCATTTCTTCAACGAGTATTATGCAGCTACTATGTGCCAGGCACTAGGGACTAAATGGAATTATAGATATAATGGTACCTTAAAAATAATTATGATGGAGATAATGATAATATTAATAGTGGTTGTTTGCCTCCCTTGCATTCCCTTTTCCTTCTTTAACAAAAGCTCTTGACCCTCATTGCAGATTCACCCCTCCCCCCATGGGGTTCATTCCCCTGGTTCTAAGGACACATCACTCAGGCCTAAGCCACTGAATGTGTTGCATATTCCTCTGTCTACAATTACTGATTCAGAGATGGGCTCCAGAATAGTAAGGCACTTTTCTGGCGAAGCCTGGAGTCTCCCCAGGAGGAATGGATTTTAAAAGGCTAGGTTCAGACTAGCTTTGTGCAACCAATAGAGGTATTTTTGCCAGACATTTGCTACAGAGAATGCATATAGCCTTAAAGCAATAATATCAAAATGATAAATAAGAAAAAAGATATTTAAGAGATATTGGATATTAGAGACAAAGTTACACTTTTTGCATCCCTGAAGTATAACCAAAGAAAGGTTTGCTTGGTGTGAAGGTAAACAGACTATTGTTTGAGCATCCACCGTGTTCAATCAAGTTGTGTTTAAACATAGCCCTGGTGTTTAACCACTAAAACGAAATTCAGAAGTGACATCCTTCTTCCTAGATGGCACTTTCATGTATCACATAACTCAGGGGAAGGCTTGGAGTTCAGCAGTTAGTTTATTTATTGTCTTTTAAAATTTCCTTATTTGTAAACTCTCACTTCTAAAACTTGGCTGGCTAGGACCTTGCTTATCAATTTTTCACCTGGTAGATTTTCTCAAATAACGAAAAAAGCCAATAACTGGGAGAGAATTTTCCTCTCAGATTCTAGAACTTTTAGGGGTCACCAAATTGCACTGAATTATTTGTCACTAAATAGAGATTAGAACCCAGTGTGAAGGGAGAGGGAGGTGTGTCTCCACTGAGAAGTTACGTCTACCTTTAAAAGCCACACAACTGTAGATAGTGTCTATTACTCCATGGATGTCTAAGGATGGGCACTTTGCCTTTTAAAACCCATATTGCTGAATATTTTCACTCTCTGAGTGGTACCTACTCCCTTAAGGATGGTGTGGCAGATTGTATTTTCCAAAGATGGTCACAAAAATATCTCTGGCAGTGGCAGCAGTGTGATCTTGCTACTCCCACTTAAAGAACTGAAATCTATTTCTCCAACTCCCACTCTACTCCCCTCTTGAACCTAGGTGGTTCTTTTGACTGCTTTGACCAGAAGAATAGGGAAGTTAGGTGTCAGTTCAGGTGCCTCTTGGAATCCAGCTCCTTGTGTGACCACTCTGAAATCCCTGTGCTGTGAAAAGCCTCAAGCCATGTGAAGAAGCCTTGGAAGATGAGACACTGTGTAGAAAGAAAGAGAGACCAAGAGACAGGCTTGTCAGTGTAGAAAGCATCACAGATGACCAGCCCAGCCTTCAGATGATTCCAGAGCCAGCCACCATCTGACTGCAATTGTATAAGAGATCCCACGAGGGAAACACTCAGCTGAGCCCAGTCAACCCTCATAACCAGAAATGTAATAATAAATTATTGGGTTAAGCTACTGAGATTCGGGGGTGGCTTGTTAGATGCAGAATAGATACCTGGAGCAGATAGGTAATTTGTCAATCTGAGTCTCCTTAAAGTGTAGTGAATGCAGATTTTAAAAACACTGAATTTATTAAAATAGTAACTACCATATCAGCCAAGGTTCTTCATAACAAGCAACAGAAGCTAATTCTGGCTGAGGGAAGCAGAAAAGTTTTCTGAAATGACAGTGAGTAGCTCATGAATCATCGTAAGGCCTGGAGATCTAGCTCTAGACTCAGCAGGAAAAAACACTTGAAGCTACAATCCATCTGGAGAGGAAAGCACTGACATCATCACCACAGAAACGGCTCCCATGCCAGAGTCTTGGTGTGGGTGCCTCTGACTGCCAGAGCCTGTGGCATAGGCTTCTGTCCTGGCTGCAAGGGGTCCTGGGCAAATTAGTGTCCAACATTTTTAGACTTTATATCGAGAGGTCGTCTTTGCTCCCAACAAAGTCCTAAGAGGTAGAGGGGATACCTCCAAAGTCAGAGGTTTAGAAGTTGGGAAGTCAAAATGAATGACAAGAGTCCACCACTGCTACCAGGAATCAAAGCCTTATGCGCACATGTACATAGATACAGATGGTCCCTACTTACGATGGGAATCTTCCGTTCATATTTTTTAACTTTATGATGGTGTAAAAACAAAACACAATCAGTTGAGACTATACTTCGAATACCCATATAACCATCTGTTTTTCATGCTCAGTACAGTATTTAATAATTATAGAAGATATTCAAAACTTTATTATAAAATAAACTTTGTGTTAGCTGATTTTGCCAAACTGCAGACTAATATTAGTGTTCTGAGCACATTTAAGGTAGGCTAAGTTAAGCTGTGATGTTAAGTAGGTTAGGTATATTAAATGCATTTTGACTTATGATATTTTCAACTTATAATGGGATTAAATCAAATCATAGGTATCATGGTGGCTTAAAAATAATTATGATGGGGACAATGATAAATTAGTAGTGGCTTTTTCCTTCTACAATGGGTCTCTCAGGATGTAACCCTATTGTAAGTTGAGGAGCATATATATACATACAGGGATATTTATTTTTGCATCATGTCATTTCTGCATTATCACAATATTTGCATACTATAAAATCAACACTAATTAGCATTCACACTAAAATTAATAGAGCTTAAGAGAAAAATAAAATTAGAAGCATACCTCTTAAAATCTATGCATATTTGTAACCAGGGCATTAACAAAAATAGTAATAATCCTGATAAAACTTTTAGCACAGTAAAAAAAAAAAAAAAAAGCCTCAGCCTGTAATCCCGCGCCTTGGGAGGCTGAGGTGAATGGATTGCCTGAGCCCATGGGTTCGAGACCCGCCTGGGCAACTTGACGAGACCTCATCTCTACAATAAATCAAAAAATTAGCTGGGTGTGGTAGCACACACCTGTAGTTCCAACTACTTGGAAGGCTGAGGCGGAAGGATCGCCGGAGCCCAGCAGGTCTAGGCTGCGGTGGCCGGGAGCGGCCACTGCACTCCAGTCTGGGCGACAGAGTGAGACTCCAACTCAAAAAAAGGAAAAAGTTAAATGCCTAATTTTAAAAATCAGAGTACATCTAAAATTTTTACTTAAAAAATGAAGAGTGAGTGTACCTTGCTGGAATAGGTATAAGTAAAGGAATAAAGAGGCTGTTAAGGTGGGAAGGGCAAAATGTTATACTGGGAAGGGCAAACTGTCCAAAGATTGGGAAAAACCAGGTAATAAATGCCTCCAAGACACAGCAGTGGGTAGAACTGAGCCAAAAAGAGAAACAAGGGGTGAATGGTTGTGGCAGGCAGTACTCTATTCCTCAGCTTGCCATGTTCAGCTGTGGGAGTTTACCCTGGATCAGTTGCTGTTACTCATGGAGGAAAAAAAAAAACATTAATAGGCTGGCAAAGTCCAACAGGACTTCCATGTTATGCTGCCATTATTCTGCTATTTACCAAACACATATGAGCCAATTCATGTTTACAAAAATAGGGTTGTAGCAGTGTATGTCTGTGTGTGTGTGTGTGTGTGTGTGTGTGTAATTTCACACAATCTTGGCAAACTAGGTATTATTCTTTCTTCTCATTTCATAAATAAGAAAGCTCAGCTGTGAGTGTGCCACTGCACTCCAGCCTGGGCGATAGAGTGAGACTCCAACTCAAAAAAAAAAAAAAAAAGAAAAGAAAAGAAAAGAAAGTTCAGATACTCTGAGAGAAATCTGGCCTAATTCAAATAGATATTAAGTTTTAAGATGATATCTGAGCCTTGTACTGTCAGTTTTAAGACCAAATACAAAGAAACAAGCCTCTGTTATGGTCCAAGTAAATGCTTGGCTGCTATCTCTCAATGCCAATAAGTTGAGAGGCAAAGAACTGGCAGAAAGAAGTTTATTTTTGAATTCAGACAGAACCTGGTACCTGACATTTTTGAAACTGGTCTGCTCTCCCTTAGGTTTTACAGTCTGTTCTTATTAATATAAGTTTAGGGTTGCTAGTATCTACAGACTGCTATGTGACTGACAGAGCATTGTATAGAATTTAAGTTTTACAAATTACACGACTTATGGTTACATGGGTACTATATTTTTCAAATCTATGACTACTGATAAGAGAAATAAATAACTCCCTGGCAGACTGTGCTCATTCACCTGAGAAAAATAAGTCATAAGTCATGTAATTTGTAAAACTTTTTGCGTGTTATAACTACTAATTAACAATCTGTTGTAGTGAATAATGTTTTACTTTGTAATAAGCTCTGTTAACCCCCTTACTCAATGACAAGCTTGATGAATTCTGTTTGGTGTTACTGACAAGAAAAACTGTGGACTACCCCTAGTAACTGGTGCCAAGAAATGTGGACCATAAATGTTACTATTTACAAAATGTAACTATAACTTAAAATCTATACAATGCTGTCAGTCACATAGCAGTCTATAGATACCAGCAACCTTAAACTTATATTAATAAAAACAGACTGTAAAACCTAAGGGGAAGCAGACCAGTTTCAAAAATGCCAGGTGCCAGGTTCTGTCTGAATTAAAAAATAAACTTCTTTCTGCCAGTTCATTTTTCTCAGGTAAATGAGCATAGTCTGCCGGGGAGTTAATGATTCCTTGAACTGACTTACAGGGAATGTATAGGAGATAAGGGAAACTGTTTCTCTGCTAATTCTCAGGAAAGTAGGTACGTGCGGGTTCACTTGAACGCTTGTTATGCCTTTCTTTAAGGGCTGTGGCAATATGGTCAGACAATAATGGGTTTTCGTATCACCTCCACTTTTAGAAATTTTGACCTATAGCTCCAAGATGATAAGTAGACATAACCCTAGTGAGACTGGACTTACACAGTCAACAATGTCATTGAAGCTAAAGATTGGTTCAAGTTGATTTTCTCTGGGGTGAAGATTTGGTTCCTTGAACACTCCTGTGTGATTCAGCCTCAACCTATTCAGAGCTGACTTCACGAGTCCATGAAACTATCAGGCGACTTTCTTTTTCTGCTTTCCTTGGTAATTAGCAATCAAATGTTTGTTTTAGAAGCGCAATTATATTCTCCAAAGAGAGTTTCCAATCTCTTTGCACAATATGATACTTTTCTTGCAGAACAAAGATTTTTCACTTCTCACAAGATCAAGTGAGAGATTCTTTTCTCTTTTTTTGAGGCAGGGTCTCACTTGTTGCCCAGGCTTGAGTACTGTGAGCCATCCTGGCTCACTGCAGCCTTGGACTCCTGGACTCAAGCCATCCTCCCTCTCAAGTGAGAGGTGAGACTACAAGCTAGTACCACCATGCCTGGCTAATTTTTGTGTTTTTTTGTAGAGACAAGGTCTCACTATGTTGCTCAGGCTGGTCTCAAACTCCTGAGCTCAAACAATCCTCTTGCCTCAACCTCCCAGAGTGCTGGGAATTAAAAGTGTGAGCCACTGCACCTGGCTGTGAAAATGTTTCTCTTGTAAGCACAGATTTCTGCCAATTTCTTTACCTCTAATTTATGCATAAACTTGACTGGGGGCCTGCCAAGGAGTGGATGAAGTTCAGTCTCCTGGGACTGGAGGAACCCACCAATCACTCTGCAGCTGATTACACTTAGTAACACTTAAAGGATGATGTTCACAGCCCAACCAGTCACATCAGGGACTGCAACGTGCATAATGAAGAAGATGGCTCCATGTTAAATGGACACAGGTTGGCAACCATATTTAAAACTCTTTGAGAACATTAACCTCCTGGTAAGGCCTGGATTAAAAGAGAATTGTTAACCATACTTCCTGGCAAAACTATACAGCTGGCATATATTCACAGGAAGAGATATGAGACAATACCACTGGACAAACCCCTACCACTTAGCAAATAAGTGCAAGGAGTCATTAAGTACATTACTTCTGCATTGCACTAAATGATCCTTTCAGGGGTTTGCATAATTGATGTGCCTTCTTAACACTTGCCTTTTCTTAGAGCAGTGGCTCTTATTATAGTGTGCACAGAATCACCTGGAGGGCTTATTGAAACAAGATTGTTGGCCTCACTCTCAAGAATTTCTGATTCTGTGCATTTGGGGTAGGCCTGAAGAATTTGCACTTCTAAAAGTGCCCAAGTGATACTTTGAGGACTCTAGACATACCTTGGAGATATTGTGGGTTTGGTTTCAGATGGCTGCAATAAATAACACACAACTTTTTTTGGTTTTCAAGTGTATATACAAATTATGTTTACACTGTACTATCGTCTATTAAGTGTGCAATAGTATTATGTCTAAAAAAAGTACATAACTTAATTAAAAATACTTTATTGCTAAAAAATGGTAATGACCATCTGACCCTTCAGCGAGTTGTAGCCTTTTTGCTGGTGGAGGGTCTTGCCTTAGTGATGGCCGCTGATTGATCTGGGTGATGGTTGCTGAAGGTTGGGATAACTGGCAATTTCTTAAAATAAGACAATAATAAAGCTGCCACATTGACTCTTTCATGAAAGATTTCCCTGTAGCATGCAATGCTGTTTGATAGCATTTAACCCACAGAACATCTTTCATTTATGAAGTCAGTCTTGTACAACCCTGTCACAGCTCTTGGATAACCAGGTACATTGTCAATGAGCAGTACTATTTTGAAAGGAATATTACTTTTCTGAGCAGTATGTCTACATAGTGGACTTAAAACATTCAGCAAACCATGCTGTAAACAGATGTACTGTCATCCAGGCTTTGTTGTTCCATTTCTAGAGCACAGGCAATGTACATTTGGCATAATTCTTAAGGGACCTAGGATTTTCAGAATGGTAAATTAACATTGGCTTCAACTTAAAGTCACCAGCCACTTTAGCCCCTAACAAGAGAGTCAACCTGTCCTTTGAAGTTTGAAGCCAGGCATTGTGTTCTCCTCTCTAGCTATGAATGTCTTACATGGCATCTTATTCCAATGGAAGGGTGTTTTGTCTGCTGGGAGCGGATGTGATGTGGGGAGCAGATGAGCACTGTCACTGTAGCAGGCCTTGAGTAAAGGCTCCAAGCGAAGGCAAGGTCTCGCTTAATGGCCCCAAGCTCGTAGGCAAGGTCTCCCTTGGAAGTTCTGCATTCTAGCCTAAGGCAGGCTGTGAGGGATGCAGCCTGCTATACAAAATGGTGTCTCAGATGCCCACACATCTGGGTGCACATAATACAGATAAAGCCTTAGCTACAGCAAGATAACTGTGGAATAGCTCGCCTTTTAGGTAGCAACATAATTCCATTATGGCTCCCTCAGAGACCTTGAATCCCTTCCAACTTCCCTTGTACTTGATTATAAAACAAATGTGCTGAGCTAGTTTGGGGCCACTTCTCCTCCATCAGAGGAAAGTGTCCCACCTGGCCCCAGCTTTTCTTTGTCTTTGTGTCTGTGTCTTTCTTAATCTCTCAATGCTCTCTCTTAGGATCCTCAAGGCAGCCATGCGACCCTCAGCAGCCGGGCTCGAACGAGAAAACTCCTAATCTCGGGCGAAGAGACGCTCTGAGAGAGGTGTACCTAAAAATAAGGGAAGGTAAGGATCAGATTTAGTTTCAGCTGGGGGTAAAACATGGGTCATTGTGGCTCCCAAGAGAGGAATCTGTATGTCCAAGAGTTAAAAGCTACGCTTTGGGCAAGAGGCTGCCCGGTTAAAGGTTCTCAGAGGAATTTTTAAGCTTTGTGGAGGAAACATGCCCTTGCTTCCCTGCTCAAGGCACAGTTAATTTGAATACTTGGAATAAGGTCGGTAAACAGCTTAGGGGGTATTACATGGCAGAAGGCCCTAATGAGGTTCCCACCCCTACATTCACTCTGTGGTCTTTGATCCGAGATTGCTTAGATCCACAGTGAGAGGACACTTGGGTACCGTTAGAACACCATGGCAGATAAGCTGCCTCCGTCTGCACCCCCCCCACCTGATTTGCCACTGCCACCTGAGGCTCCCCTAAAAAATAGGTGTGAGCCAAATGCAGGGTCTGAAATGGACCAAGGAGTCCATGACTCTGATGATGACTTGGATCTTAAAGAATTTGTCAATCTAACCTTGGGTGCCTGGCCTAAGCTAAAGGCGGCTCTGCCAGGCCTGTGGTGTCTCCACTGCAACAATGTTTACAAAAGGCTCCCGAAGAGGGGGAGGACATAACTGGCTTTAATTTGTACCCGGTGATTGAGCAACCTGATCCAAACAACCCAGAACAGGGAATTCGAGCATATCAGATATTTTCTTTTAAAGTTCTAAAAGATTTAAAGGGCACCGTATCTATGTACGGACCCACTTCTCCATTTGTTTCTAGCTTGCTTGATAATATTGCTACTGATGCTATTCCTCTTCAAGACTGGCAGACTTTAGCCAAGGCTTGTTTGAGTCCCGGAGATTATTTATTATGGAAATCTGATTGGTGTGATAGGAGCCGTGAACAGGCAGAGAGAAACCGGGTTCATAATGTTGCCATCCCATTCGATATGTTGGTGGGGCAAGGCGCCTATGATGGTGTTCAACAACAAATGAATTATGTTCTACAGGCCCATTGGCAGATCAATATCTGTGCTACTCAAGCTTGGCGAAAATTGCCTACTAAAGGAGAAAGATCCCAAGACCTTAGCAAAATCAGACAGGGGCCTGAGGAGCCTTATGTTGACTTTGTAGCATGCCTATACCAGGCAGCCAGCAGAGTCATCGGGGACCATGAAGCAGGGACTATCATAGTTAAGCAGCTTACCTTTGAGAATGCTAACAAGATATGTCAGCAGGCACTTCGGCCATATAGAGCCAAAGGCACTGTTACTGACATTATCTGCTTGTGTGCGGACATAGGGTCCTCCTATTTTCAAGGAGCAGCCCTATCTATAACCCTCAAAGAGGAGCTTAGTCCCAAGAAAGCCAATTCTAAATCTAAACAAACATGTTTTGCCTGTGGCCAACCAGAACACTTCGCTAGACAGTGGTCTCAGTTCCCACCTGTTCACAACTCTCATCTCCCATGGGGAACCTCAACCCCATGTCAGCCTGGGATTTGCCCCCGATGTAAAAGAGGAAAACATTGGGCTAATGAGTGTCGATCCAAAACAAATGTAAATGATCTAGCGTTTTCCCGACAAGGGAAATGGACCCCATCAAACAGTGGGCATTGCTCAGGTAATTGAAATAGCTACAATTGGCCACACCAACTCTGAAACAATTTTTCACCTATTCTGGACTTTACAACAGATAATTTGGGCTTGCCAATTTCCTTTCTTTGTGAGCCATATCCATACCCATTCAGGACTCCCTGGCCCCTTAGTTTTAGGTAATCAAGCTATAGATCATTTGATAGCAACCGCACAGCCTATAACTTCTTATGCTGCTGCACAAGCTTCTCATGCCATGCATCATCAAACTGCCTCAAGCCTCCGAAAAGAGTTTCACCTTACTAGCGAACAAGCCCATCAAGTCATTCACCAATGTCCTAGCTGTGTTATTCATTTCCCCGTGCAGCCCATGGGGGTTAACCCCCGAGGACTGAGACCCAATATGTTATGGCAAATGGATGTTACCCACATTCCAAGCTTTGGTAAATTACAATGGATTCATGTAATTATAGATACCTTTTCTCATTTTGTTTTTGCCACTGCCCACATGGGAGAAAATGCTAAACAGGTAATCTCTCATCGATTGGCAGCCTTTGCTTTCCTTGGTAAGCCCGCCAGTATTAAAACTGATAATGGTCCAGCTTACACTAGTGCTGCCTTTATACATTTCTGCCAATCTTATTCTATCACTCATATTCCAGGAATTCCTTATAATGCTCAAGGACAAGCCATTATTGAGCGTGCCAACCAAACTTTAAAAAGACAAATGTCAAAACCAAAAAGGGGAGATGGGTATTATCATTCCCCCCATGACCAATTAAACCATGCATTATTTATCATTAATTTTTTGAACTGTGATGAACATGGCCAGATGCCTGCAGATAGGCATCAGGCCTCTAATCCTGGACATCCCATGGGTCTGGTAAAATGGAAGGACCTCCAAAGTAACCAATGGAGGGGACCTGATCCTGTGCTAATGTGGGGCAGAGGATTTGCTTGTGTTTTTCCAGATGGAGCCGATAAACCTATTTGGCTTCCGGAGAGAGTCATCGACATGTTGAGGGACTCGACAGAAAGACTGGAGCCCAGATTCAAGAAACTGAAGATCTTCCCACCAGTCCCAGTGCAGCTGCCCAGCCAGAAGGAACCAGAGAGTGCCCCAATGACAAGAGGGAGGCTCCGACATCCTGTGGCCACTACCAAAAGAACATCTCCACCCACATGGGGCCAGTTGAAATGCCTGACTCAAAGAGCTCAACAGATGGTTGAGGAGAATAGGGGGCCAAGTTCCCCTCAAGCCTTGTTCATGGCCATGCTAGTCATTGTTGCTTGTCAGGTTGGTAGAACAAGGGGAAATCCTTATTGGACTTATTTCCCAGACCCTCCCATTTTCCAGTCCGCTACTTGGGCTGGTGGGTCGGTCCCTGTTTTCACCAATAATACTTGTATGTTGGGAGAACAGTTTGACAAACATGTTACTTCTGACCATAGTACAAATTTTAACTTCATGGGAGCTAGTAATAGCCCTCCTATTTGCCTTTCTAACACCCCTAAGTTGGGTTGTCTTAAGATGAGTCAAGAAAATAAAACCTCCTATGGGGTTACACAAATAGCTAACATTTCGGACCCCTGGGACATAATAAAATATCAACAAACCATATCTAAGTAGAGGTTCCCTAGTTCTACTTATAATGTCTCCCAGGCTCACCTCAATATCCCATACTGCCCTAATAGCACAGGGATAGAGCTTGGAGAATTCCCCAACTGGATAGAATGTACCACTGCTGTGTCTACGGTACTAAACCTTATGGGAACCTCCCTCTTAATCTATGATTGTTCTCACAGACTGGATCCCTCTCATCCTAACCATGACCTCATTTCCCCTAGGGGTTTTGTTGTCAACATCCTTACTACTTCCCAAGGTGACATCCAAAAGGAACTGTGGCAGCTCACTGCCTCCCTTGATTTTGTTAACTTTACTAGTGGGTCATTGGTCAATTTGGCAGGAAGCTGTGGTACAACCACCCCCTGCTACGGGTTCTGGGCCTGTGTCCAACTTCCTTATGTCCTTTTAACAGGCTCTGTTAATATCATCCCAGTAGATAATCATTATGCCTTATAATGTAACTCTTGTTATCTGACAACTTGTGTCACCCACCATAATACGGGACAAGACATCCTGGTTTTACACCAGCCCCCCTTTGTTATGATTCCTACTAACATATCAGACCCTTGGTGTGATGATGCAGGACTGCAGGTACTTCGGGAATTATACCACCAACTTGCTTCCCGGCCTCATAGGGCTGTTGGATTAATGATTTTTGGATTGGTGACCTTAATTTCGGTCATCGCTTCTGCAGTGACTGCTGCTGCTGCACTGTCTCAATTCATCCAAAATGCCGAGTTTGTCAACGCTCTGGCTCAAAATACCTCCAAGGCCCTACAACAACAAGAATCCATAGACTTAAAGCTCGAAACAAAATTGAATGCCTTGCAGGCTGTAGTCATTGGATTGGGAAGCCAGATAAACAGCATAAAAATGAAACAATGGCTATGATGCCATGTGGCATACAATTGGGTTTGTGTTACTTGTGTTTCTTATAATAACAGCCTTTGGAATTGGGACTTAGTTAAAAACACTTCCAAGGCATATGGAGCCACAATAACATCAGCATAGATCTGCTCAAGCTCCACCACAATATTCTAGACATCCAGAATAGCCAAGAGCTTATCTTACAACCTGCCCAAATAGCACAAAATCTTCTTAATGATCTCTAGGGATTCAATCCCTTTAATATGTTAAAATATTCTGCTTGGTATATTCTGAGTCTTTTCATATTTGCTCTAATCCTCCTTTGTTTTTTGCCAGTCAGATGAGGAATCCTCCAACGCCAGTTCAGAGCCACCGCAGTAGCTGTCCGTCGCCTGCATTTAGAAAATAAAAAAGGGGGAGATGTCGGGAGCGGATGTGATGTGGGGAGCAGATGAGCACTGTCACTGCAGCAGGCCTTGAGTAAAGGCCCCAAGCGAAGGCAAGGTCTCGCTTAATGGCCCCAAGCTCGTAGGCAAGGTCTCCCTTGGAAGTTCTGCATCCTAGCCTAAGGCAGGCTGTGAGGGATGCAGCCTGCTACACAAAACGGTGTCTCAGATGCCCACATATCCGGGTGCACATAGTACAGATAAAGCCTTAGCTACAACAAGATAATTGTGGAACAGCTCGCCTTTTAGGTAGCAACATAATTTCATTATGGCTCCCTCACAGACCTTGAATCCCTTCCAACTTCCCTTGTGCTTGATTATAAAATAAAAGTGCTGAGCTAGTTCAGGGCCACTTCTCCTCCCTCAGAGGAAAGTGTCCCACCTGGCCCCAGCTTTCCTTTATGTCTTTGTGCTTCTTAATCCCTCACCACGCGCGCTCTCTCTCTCTCTGGACCCTCAAAGCAGCCTCGTGGGCAGCGGCATATGTCAACTTTGAAAATCTGCTGTTTAGTGTAGCCACCTTCAATGATCTTAGCTAGATCTTCTGGAAAACTTGCTGCAGCTCCTACATTAGCCCTTGCTGCTTCACCTTGCACTTTTATGTTATAGAGATGACTGTTTTTTGTGAACCAACCTCTACTAGCTTCAAACTTTTTTTGAACTAGTTTCCTCACTTCTCCCAGCCTCTATAAAATTAAAGAGAGTTAGGACCTTGCTCTGGATTAGGCTTCAGTTTAAGGAAAAGTTGTGGCTGGTTTGATCTTCTACCCAGACTCTTCAAACTTTCTCCTTATCACCAATAAGGCTGTTTTGCTTTCTTATATGTGTATTCACGGAAGTAGCACTTTAGTACTTTTAGCCTCCAGGAACTTTTCCTTTGTGTCCACAACATGGCTCACTGCTTGGAACAAGAGACCAACTTTTGACCTGTCTCAGCTTTCAACATGCCTTCCTCACTAAGCTTGATCGTTTCTAGCTTTTGAGTTAAAAGTGAGAGATATAGGACTCTTCCTTTCACTTGAATACTTAGAAGCCATTGTAGGGTTAGTCATTAGCCTGATTTCAATATTATTGTGTCTCTGGGAATCAGGAGGCCCAAGGAGAGGGAGAGAGACAGGAGAATGGCTGTTCAGTGGAGTGGTCAGAACACATATGACATTTACCACCATGTTTTATGGGCATGGTTTATGGTGTTCCAAAACAAGTACAATAGTAACATCAAAGATCACAGATTATGGATCACCATAACAGATATAAGAATGAAAAAGTTTGAAATATTGCAGGAATTACCAAGCAGAATATTTTAACATATTAAAGGGATTGAATCCCTAGAGATCATTAAGAAGATTTTGTGCTATTTGGGCAGGTTGTAAGATAAGCTCTTGGCTATTCTGGATGTCTAGAATATT
>CAUYQG010043748.1:0-10678 GCA_963574415.1 Tarsius wallacei | reverse complement strand
TGTGCACTACTGACTAGTTTTTAATTTGTTGTAGAGATGAGGTCTCGCCAAGTTGCCTGGGCAGGTCTCGAACCCACTGATTTTTAAATGGGTAGCGAATTTAGGCACTGTGGCTCACTCCTGTAATGTCAGCACTTTGGGAGACTGAGACAGGAGGATTTCAGTTCAAGACCTGCCTAGGCAACATAGTAAGACCTCATCACTACGAAAAAATAAAAAAATTAGCTAGGTGTGGTGGTGTGTGCCTGTAGTCCCAGCTACTCAGAAGACTGAGGCAGAAGGATTGCCTGAGCCCAGGAGGTTGAGGCTCTGGTGAGTCATGATCATGCCACTACACTCCAGCCTGGGTGATGGAGTGAGACCCTGACTTTTAAAAAAAAAAGGCAGAACACCTAAATAGACATTTCTTCAAAGAAGACGTAAGAATGGCCAATAAGGATATGAAAAGGTGTTCAATATCATTAATCATCATGGAAATGCAAATCAAAACCATGAGAGGATACCTCACACCCATTAGGATGTCTGTTTTCAAAAAGTGAAAAGGGGGCTGGGCACAGTGGCACACGTGTAATCCCAGCACCTTGGAAGACTGACGTAAGAGGATTGCCTGAGCCCATGGGTTCGAGACAAGCCTGGGCAACTTGGTGAGACCTCATCTCTACACTTTAAAAAAAAGTGAAAAGATAACAAAGTTGGTAAGGGTGTGGAGAAAAGAAGCACCTGTGGGGTTGTAGATTGGTGCAGTCACTATGGAAAACAATATAGAAGTTTCTAAAGAAAATAGAACTACCATATGGCTCAGCAATCCCTCTTCTGGGTATATACCCAAAGAAATGAAATTACCATCTTGTAAAGATATCAGCAATCCCATGTTCATTGTCGCATTATTCACAATAGCAAAGATATGGAAATAACCTAGGCATCTATCAATGACCAAGTAGATAAAGAAACTGTGGTAAATCGAATTGTATTGAGCCCTAAAGTGAAAGGTTTTGCCATTTGCCCCAACATAAACAAGTATGGGGGACATTATGCTAAGTGAAGTAAGCCAGACAGAAAGAAAAAGATTGCACACTCTCACATGTGGAATCTAAAACAAAAACAAAAAAATCAGTCATTCCTTGGTATCCACATGGGATAGTTTCAAGATCCCTTGTAGATAACAGGAATCTGTGGATGCTCAAGTCTCTTATATAAAATGGCATAATATTTGTGTATGACCTATACATATCCTCCTGTATACTTTAAATCATCTCTAGATTCACACAGTGCCAAATAAATGTAAATGCTATATAAATAGTTGTTATACTGGTTGGTTTTTATTTGTATTTTTATTGCTGTATTTTTCCCCCAAATATTTTTAACTATGACTTGTTAAATCCACAGATATGGAACCATAGATACGAGAGCTGATTGTACAGAGACAGAGAACAAAACAATGGTTAGATGGGGCAGGGCTGGTTGGTTGGGAGAAGTAGTGACTATCAAAGGATAACAAAAAATCAAGAGGATCAAAGAATAACAAATAACAGATATGTTGGTAATAAAATTGTACTGTGTATGGGATTCGTGCTAAGGGAGTAGATTTTTAGCTGCTCTTGCCACAAAAAAAAAAAAAATGGATAACTATGTGAAGTGATGGATGTTAATTTGTTTTACTATAGTAACTTTTTACTCTTTATACATATCCCCCAACATCATGTTGTATATATTTAAGGTAAATTTATTTTAAAACCATAAAAGCAAGAATTTTAAAGTATTTATTGATTTATTTAGAAATAACCCTATTAAATCCATTGCATATTAACATAAAAAGTATATTTTTATTAGAAATAAATTTTTCGAAACAGAAAATTTTAAAGAGTAACATCATGTATGTTTTTCAAATCTTCTTAATGTCTGGCATAATAAAAGAGCTAGATTTTCAGATCTGCTTCCTCATTTGGTATGTTACTGTATCACATGTCATGTACCTTTTGGAAAACTACTGTACATTCATTAGAGAATGAAAGTTAAAAGGCACATCACATCTATCTTAGCACTATTATGAAAATAGTTTTGACCTCATAAAGCTCCTTAGACATCCTGCAGGGGTTTCTGAATCACATTTTGAGAATTCCTTAATTATTTTGGTGCTCATACCATATCAGAGTTGGCCAGGATAACCCTTACAGCTGGCTTTTAAGTCCTTATGACAGGTTCCTGTCATGTTTTTGTTTGTTTAAGATCTCTCTTTCTGGCATAACAAGATGTTCCATGCTCTTCTTAAACCCACTCTGCTCTGGCACTAGAATCAGCCATTTCTTTGAGGAATCCTGTTGTTTTTTGGTGGGTAATGGTATAGAGACCAAGATTTGGGCTATAGGATTGCTTACTGCTATTAGGGTCTTTGTGCACCTCAAATAGAACTAGGAAAATATATGCACATATGCATACAAATTCCGATATGTACACATGCATATATATGTAAGTATGTATCTGTCTTAATTATCTTGAGTAACATACCTACAATTTCAGTCTGTCTCACATTGTTCCTTTATGTCTTTCTTCATTGCATATTTGTATGTCCTTTCACAGTTAGAAACCTGGCTTCCAACGATATTAGCACATTTACTAATTTGCTGACTCCTATATTTACTACATCTAAAATAGTTTCAGAATTGCCTCATCTATATCACTACAGAAAAAAAAAAATCATACTACAAACAGTTTAGGATTTATTTACAGTCCTCCTCCTCACCCTTCCCAAGACTGAAGATATGTAGTCAAATACCGTATTGGTAAGTTACTTGGAATAGTCCTTTTCTTTCCCTCTTCATTGTAGTTATGTTGAAATAAATTGAGTTCATTTGTTACCATTCACTTTTAGTCTTGGTTTCATTTTTTTCCGTCACGTCTGTGTTGCCTTTTAAAAAATGTCATGTGTAGAATATTAACATAATCTCAAACTTATGCAAAAGTTACTCATGCAAGTGCAACTCCATTCCATATCATTTTCACCTGGTCACCCACTCGCCTCCCTTTATAACCATCTTAATTGTGTTCTGGCTTATTCTCCTGTTTTGCTTTGTGTTTTGTTGTTGTTGTTTTTGTTTTTTTGGTAACACTAATAATAATGTAATATATTACAATAATATGTAAACAATAATTGCATTTATACACATTCTTATTTCCCTTTTTACTGTATGTGTTCTCTTGCACTTAGCTTTTTTCACTTAACAATATCTTTTGGAAATCTCTCTTACTTCATAGAGATCTGCATTCTAGTTTATAACTGTCCTGCTTCATTGCTATCATGTTTATTCAACAAATCTATGCTTGGCAATTTAAGTAGTTTCCAATATTTTGCAATTGCAAATAACATTTTAATGAATACTCTTGTACATATGTATGTTTGTGTTGCTGGAAGTACCCTTTGTACCATTTTAGAGTATATTCTTAGAAATGAGATTGCTGGATCAAAGGATCAGATTGCCTTTAAAATAAATTTTTCTAATAAGTGGTAACAGTTGTTTTATTCAGAAATATTTAGGGTGTGCAAATGAAACAGTGAAAGTAAAGAAGAATCATGGCAGAACAAGATAGATTTTTAAATAGTGAAACAAAAGGATCTTAAAAATTCAACTACAGTGTACAAAAAATTCTGAAAGTCTAAATATATATACAAAACTGAAAAGACAGTCTATAAAAAGTATTTTCAATTCATTTCAATTATAGTCATTGTTAAATATATAAACTTCTTAAATATATGTATAAAAAGCTTATCCAAATCATTAGGTTAAAGACCAACAGCCAATAGAAAAAATGGTCAAAGGACATGAACAGAGAATTGCAAAGGATAGTAACATGAATTGAGGCCAGCTTCCTTCACAAAAAGGGAAATTAAAAGTTGGGCAGCCTCCTCAGGTCCCCTCCCACTGTGGGGGCTTTTTCTGTCTTCTCAATAAATCCTACTTAAAAAAAAAAAAGCTAAAACTGAAAAACTGAAAGTTACCATTTTTAACCTGTCGTGTTGCAAAGATCAAAGGGTAAGCGTATAGAGGGAAAAGTGCCCTTACCCCCTATTTGTAGGAGATAAACTGGCACAACCATAATGGAGTGTAATTTGGAAATAGTTGTTAAAATTACAAATATACATTTCCTTGGCCTAACAATTCTACTTCTGGAAATTTAACTTATGGACATATTGCACTGATTTGAAAAGACATATGTGTAAGGTTAGTCAGTGCAGCACTGTTTGTAATAGCAAAGGAGCAGGAGCAACTTAAATATTCATCAATAAGGAATTGACTTAAAAAACATAATGCATTCATTCTATGTACTATTTAATTCTTGTTAAGAATTATGACTCGGATCTTTTAAGTCTCAGAGGTAAAAATCTCCAAAGTAGGTTACTAAAGGGAAAACAGAAGGATGCAATGCGATATGATCAGTATGCACCCATTTGTGTCCCGAGGTGGAGGGGAAATCTTTCTATATACACATTTGCTTGTATATCTATAAACTGTTCCTAGAAGATAACTTCAAAAACTGGTCATCATGTTTGCCACCTGGGAGGATAACGGAATGACTAAGAGAGGGAATAGGAGAGAGACTTCCCTACTTGTGTTTATATAGCCTATTCAAAAATAAACAATTTTTAAATTCTTAGGGAAAATGTTACAAGCATGACAATAAAATCTCCAACCTGAAAATGAGGTCTTTTCCAGTAAGACATTCTCCAGTTATTGTCTCAGGGTGGGGAGTATTTGGGCTTTTCCTCCAGCAGTGGGGCACAGGGTCTTTAACAGCCCATTTTTTTTCTGGAGGATAAAAATGCCTGCTAACTTGAGGGAATTCCTCAAACCATTTTCCTATTCTAGTATTGCTTCATCCTTTTCCTTCCAGATCATAAATGGGAAAAATGGTGTACAGGGGATAGAGAAAAGACCCGAAGACTTTTTCCCATGATAGGTTTTTGTCTCTTAGAGGAGAGAATTCCTTTGGTGACCAAGATAGTAAATGGATCACTACACTTTACCTCTTCCTTCCCTGATCTTGAAGTTCTGCCTTAATTTTTAAAACTTACTTTGCATGGCATTCCTGTTATATATATATCCTTTAATTGACATAAATTTTCATTGAGTATTTATTCCTTTATTGCCTATTCTTTTTTTTTTCTTTTTTAATTTTAAAGATGTGGGGTACAATTCAGGATTAGGTATACAGATTTTCATTATGCAGGTACCCTTGTTGATGAGGTGTGCCCCCCTTCCCTGGTGGTTTCCCACTACTGCCAATCCCTTTCTTATAGTATTATGATAATTGTTCAAGGTCTGCTTATGAGTGAGAACATGTGGTTCTCAGTTCTTTGATTTCTGTGTTAGATCACTCAGTATCACAGACTCTAAGTCCATCCAAGTTACTGCGAAGTTCATAATTTTGTCCTTCTTTATGGCTGCATAATATTCATTCGTGTATATGTACCACTTTTTTTTTTTTTTAATCCAGTCCTCTATTTTTACTATTCTTAGTCTATGCAGCGGAGGAAAAAAGTTTCTTTTCCTTTACTCATCTTAAACTCATTGGCTGGGGCCTGTCAATTAGACTAACAAAAGACAGATTAGTGAGGCCTGTAATCCCAGCACTGTGAGAGGCTGAGGGCAGGAGTTGAAGACTCTGGCTCTACAAAATTTTTTTAAAAATTAGGCTGTTATGGTGGCACCTGTAGTCACAGCTACTTGGGAGGCTGATGCAAGAGGATCACTTGAGCCCAGGAGTTTGAGGCCACAGTCAGCTATGATCATGCTACCACATTTCAGCCTGGGTGACAACCTGTCTCAAAAAAAATAAATAAATAAAAATAACATATGTATCATGCTCATCCATTGGAGAACTCAGAGATGAGTACCTCAGAGGGGTGGTTAGAGCTTGGATTTCATTGCATCTTGACAAAGAACAAGAACTTTCGTAGGGGAGTGGCAGGACAAAGAAAAAGATTTCCAAGCTTCCAGAGGCAATGTGAACTGTGGGGAGGCAAATCGTTGATGGGAAAAGAATGGGAGATGAGGGTGGTGGGAGGGTTTGTTTTGTAGATTCCTCTGGTGCCTTCTGATGGCAGATGTGGGTCTTGACTCCCCTCTGGTGACTAGCTTTTGTCCTTCCTGGTAGAGAGAAGAGGGGACATCTTTACCAATTTACATCCCACTTTTAGGCAACTGGGGCAGGGCCAAGGGCTTTTCTTGGATCTGTGTCTTCTCAGTTGCCTTCAGCTCAAAATAATCCTTATGTCAAAGTGGCATATTTTGGGGTGACACGTTCTTCACCCCTTCTCCTATGAATGAAGAATGTCTACTCTCTTCCCCTTCACTCCAGCCTGTGTAAGGGAAAATGGGACATTTTTAATGGGTGTCTAGGGAGGAGAAGCTAAGGGTGGCTGGCCCTTCCATGATTTTTGGAAGTAACAGGCTATCCAAGACATAGTCATTGCATTCTTCCGCCATTCTCAGGGGCTGTGGCTGCTCAGATAGGACGGTGATTGGGTGGAGCTGGGGATATTAAGGGGATATTAAGAACAAACTCATTAGAAAGCAGAGTAAAAGCCTTTTCCTCCAATCAGTTTTAACACGAATAAAAGTGGCATTTTGGTCTCTGTCTGCCTGATTTTTCTTTTTCTTTTTCTTTTTTTTTTGAGTTAGAGTTGCATTCTGTTGCCTAGGCTGGAGCGCAGTGGCACACTCACCGCTACTGCAGCCTCAACCTGCGGGATCAGGCCATCCTTCTGCCTCAGCCTTCCAAGTAGCTGGAACTATAGGTGTGTACCACCACACCTGGCTAACTTTTTTTTTTATTTATTGTAGAGACAAGGTTTCGCCAAGTTGTCCAGGTTGGTCTCGAAAAGAATGGGTGAAGAACACTGGGCTCAGGCAATCCTCTCACCTCTGCTTCCCAAAGTTCAGGTGTGAGCCACCGCGCCTGGCCTGATTTTTAAGCTGGTTCAGAAGTCAGGAAGGGAAAAGAGTTGTGTTACCTGGTGCCTCCTCCCTGTGCCCCTAACCCCAACACGAGCTTGAGAACATTTGATGCCAAACCTTTTACACGAGGAACACCTTTTGGCCAGCCTGCCTATGGAGCTTTGAAAAACCTTTGGTTTGATTTCTGCCTGTCATGCCAGCTCTTGGTGAGCAAGAGCCAATTCCCTTGTTATGAATAACCGGCACCTTCCTATGCTGCACAGAACAAGATCCATCCATCAGTTAATCCTGCCATGGTCCCGCTGCGGGCTGCGACAGTTTCCCTATGGAGAAGCAGACAGATCACTCATCGGTGGCACCAGTGGGCAGCAACTGCCTGGGAAGGATGATTTGGGGTTGAAGTGGGAAGGAGCCATCCTCTACGTAGCCAACCCCTTCTTTCCTTTATATTTTTTTGTTTTGTTCGATCCACTGAACTCCAGTCTGGGTGACAGAGCAAGGTCCTGTTTAAAAAAAAAGGAAAGAAGGAAAAGGAAGGGGGAAAAAAAGACTTAGAGAAAGTAGCATAATAGATGACAGAGTTCAGCAGGTAGGAATCTTTAAAGAGGAAATGTTTAAGAAGGTACACTTAACGCTTAAATATAATAATGAAATAATATCAGACTTACAGAAATAATATCAGACTTACAGAAAGTTTGTGCAGACAGGACGGCGAAGAACCAGCTTCCCTGACATTCACATCTTCCACGGCCAGTGCAAGATAACCAAACCCAGGAAATGAGCATCTATGATCTAGCTACTAAGCAAACTACAGAACTTATCTGAACTTTTCCAGTTTCCCAACTAATGGCCTTCTTCTCTTCCAGGAGCCCTTGTAGTTAGCTGTCACAGTGCCCTGGTCTCCTCCAACCTGAGACAATCTTAGTCTTTCCTTGTCTTTCATGGTGCGAACAACTTTTGAAGAAGACTGGTCAGTCGTGGCTGTGGAGTGTCTTCTGATCTGGGTCTGTCTCACGTTGTCTTATGAGTTGATCGAGGTTACACATTTTTAGCAAGAGCACTGCATAAGTAACACCATACCCTTCTCAGTGCAATGTGTCCCTACAGGGTTTATCATTCACTACGTCTTCTTGGAGATGTTAACCTCGACTACCTGGTTAAGGTCACGCCTTTTGGCTCCTTCACTGTGCCGTGTAGTGTAATTATGAAAGAGGGAGCTATTTTGAGATGATGCAAATGTCCTATTTCTCCTCAAACTTTTCCCCACAGTTTTAGCATCCATTGGTGGGTCTTGCCTACAATCATTATTGCTACAAGATTTGTCTAATGGGGATTTTCCCCCCTGTTTCTTCTAACTTTATTCATTGGAATTCATTTGTAAGGAAGAGCTGTTCTTTATTCCTCATTTATTTATTTACTAAAATTTTTATTTTTTTCAGCATGGACTCATTTTATGGGTGATAATCCATTACTACTATTATTTATTTTGTTGCTCCAATTCTAAGCACTTTGTTCCACCTCTCTGCTAGAGTGTGTAATTGAATGCAAGCCAGCTCTAAAGTCAGATACAAGCTTTGTTTGACATTATCCACCATTCCAATGGGTGTTCCAGGGAGAAGTTGCTGAACTTTTTCCTGCATCTTAATATAATATTATATGAATTTATCTAGATTTAATGATTATATTTATTACTCATAACAAGTTTGGTAGTCATGGGAGTTTTTGCCTGGTTTTTGAGTTAAATAAGCACTTGACAAATTGTAGGGGCTCATTAAATGTTAATCATTATTATTGTCACTGTTTTTATCATTTGCATGCAGTATAATTATAAATAAGACAATTCACAAATATTCTAGCAGAAATTCACTCACAAGAAATTCCTCTTTTTTTTTTTTTTTTGAGTTGGAGTCTTACTCTGTCGCCCAGGCTGGAGTGCAATGGCCGCTCCCGGCCAAGGCAGCCTCGCCTGCTGGGCTCCGGCGATCCTTCCACTTCAGCCTTCCAAGTAGCTGGAACTACAGGCATGTTCTACCATGCCCGGCTAATTTTTGATTTATTGTAGAGATGAGGTCTCGCCAAGTTGCCCAGGCGGGTGTCGAACCTGTGGGCTCAGGCAATCTACTCACCTTGGCCTCCCAAAGCACAGGATTACAGGCTGAGCCACCGAGCCTGGCGAAATTCCTCATTTATGGGATGGGAATAATACTTATCTCACAGATCAAAAAAAATGTAAATATATACATTCATTATTATTTTTAAGCGTTAAGTGTACCTTCTTAAACATTTCCTCTTTAAAGATTCCTACCTGCTGAACTCTGTCAGCTATTATGCTACTTTCCTTAAGTCTTTTTTTCCCCTTTCCTTTTCCTTCTTTCCTTTTTTTTTTTTTAAACAGGGCCTTGCTTTGTTACCCAGACTGGAGTTCAGTGGTTTGATCATGACTCACTGCAGCCTTAAACTCTTGGGCTAAGGTGATCCTCCTGCCTTGGACTCCTGAGTAGCCAAGGTATGCATCATCACACCTGGATGATTTTTTTTTTCCAAGTCTTTTTAAATTTTATATTTTAATTTTAAAGATGTGGGGGGCCAGGCACGGTGGCTTAGCTTATAATCCCAGCACTTTGGGAGGCTGAGGCAAGAGGATTGCCTGAGCTTGGGGGTTCGAGACCAGCCTGGGCAATTTGGTGAGAGCTCAACTCTACAACAAATCACAAAAATTAGTCTGGTGTGGTGGTATGCAGCTGTAGTTCCAGATACTTGGAAGACTGCGGGGAGCCAGCCCCCGCAGGTTTTTGGGAGGTCCCTGGAAAGATGGGGCGGCGTCAGTGATTCAAGGGATAGATATGAAGAAGAGAAAGAAAGAGAGAAAGAAAGAAAGAGACTGGACTCCTGTCTAGTGCAGAAGCCGTTTAATGGAGGTTTCCATGCTCTTTTTATCCTAAATTTTCACAGGTTAGATCACAAGGTTTTCATGTGAACACAGAGCCAGGCGAATGAGGGGCACCCCCCCCCCACCAGGTGTTTCCTCAGGCATGAGGAAGAACAAACCCAAGATTATCTTACTAGTTCCCCATGCTTGGTTAATGTTCCTCAAAAGCAATCTTTCCCTGATGTCATAATGTTTCTAATAATCAATAGCTTTAATATCCCTTACACACAAAATACTTTAGGCAATGACTAACTTATTTTAATAACTTTCTTATTCTATACTAATTAATACCAACCCCAGCTACTCTGCTAAAACTTTAACTGTATGGTTACTATGACAACTCTTAGCAAATACAGCTTGGACCGATCCCTAAAGAATGTAGCCCAGTCCAAAGATCATGCCAGGCTCTCTTCAGCACAGTATTCTATTCTGTGAAAGCAAATACCCTAAATAATCACTAACCTAAGACTTAGACACTATAATACTAAAACTGCCTAACCTATAATTCTTCTAAGTGTATTGTATAAGCTTAACTCAATTCTACTAGACTAAAAACCTCACACCAATTATAGCTAGAGCCAGTTTGAAAGGATGTAACCCAGTCCAGGATACAGGCTGGGTTCTTAGGAATGTAGCCCAGTCCAAAGTACATGAATGGGCCACTTCTCGGAATGGCTGATTACAATCTCTTAACAAAATGGCTGCTCTAAAATCCTATTCTCTATATACCTATACTAAACTTAAACCTATGATTTTAATACAAAAAAGGGCTTGCAATTATATTAAGGCTCTCGTA
>CAUYQG010043747.1:0-41727 GCA_963574415.1 Tarsius wallacei | reverse complement strand
CTAGTTGTATATTTCTTTTTATACAAAAATGTTTTATTTTTGTGAAAGATCATAAAAATTAATATGAATGTAAGGATATCCTAAAATTGTACCTTCCAGAGAAATGGGAACATAGTTTATACATGTTCAGTACATTGCTTTATAAATTGCTATTGATAAATACTGGCACATGTCTATGGGGACATATGTTACTTTGCTGCATGCATAGAATGTGTAATGATCAAGTCAGGGTATTTGGGGTATTCATCATATTTATCATTTCTATGTTTGGAAACATTTGGAGTCCCCTTTTCCAGCTATTTTGAAATATAGAATACATTGTTATTAACTATAGTCACCCTACTCTGCTATCAAACATTAGAATTTATTCCTTCTACCTAACTATATGTTTGTACCCATTAACCAACCTCTTTTCATTTTTTTATTTCAGTACATACAAGTTTAACACACTTCTATATTACCCAACAATATTTCAGTCTGTAAGTGTATTATATTTTTCCTTTTGTTTTTAGCTGATATGTAATAACTGTACATATATATGGTGTATAGAGTGGTATTTCATTCGTGTATATACAATGTTTACCCATAAACACTGTGTAATGATTACATTAGGGTAATCAGTATATCCATCATCTCAAACATCACTTATTTGTGCTGTGGACATCTGAAATCCTCTCTTCTGTTTTTTTTTTTTTAACATATACAGTAAATTAGTGTTAACTATATTCAGTCTACACTGCTATATAACACTAAAGCTTATTTCATCTATCTAGCTGTGATTTTGTAGGCTTAAACCAAGCTATTCCTATTCTCCCCTCCCCCTAACATTTCCCATCCTCTAATAACCATAATTCTATTCTCTACTTCTATGAGCTCAATATTTTTAGCTCCCACATGAGTGAGAACATGTGTATCTTTCTGCATCTGATTTATTTCACTTAATGTGTTTTACACACACCCACATTGTAGTGAATGAAAAGGTTTCATTCTTTCTTAGGGTTGAATAGTATTCCACAGTACAAATACACAACTTTTTTTTGTTCTTTCCTCTGTGATGGCCACTTAGGTTGATTCTCGTATCTTGGGTATCGTGAATAGTACTGCAATAAACTCAATGGTGCAAGTATATCTTTGATATGATTTCCTTTCTTTTGAATAAAATACCCAATAGTGGAGTTGCTGAAGTGTATGGTTGTTTTTCATGATGGTTGTATTAATTTACATTCCCACCAACAGTTTATAGAGTTCTTTTTTTTTTGCATCCTTGTCAGCATGTTGTTTGTCTTTTTAATAATGGCCTGATTAATGTATTTCTGTAAGTTCAATACATATAAAGACTAAATTAGAAGTTGCAATTTTAACCCAAGAAGTCTGTTTCACATATAAACTATTATGTAACACATATTAGGAAAGAGAATTTGGCAATTCACAGGTTACTATGTCATGTTCAAAGAAATTTACAAATTTGTAGAAGCAAGATCTTAAATTTAAATATCATGAAAATCTAAATGTCTACCAACTATTAAACGGGTGTGTGGTATATCCATACAATGGAACATGGCTGGGAAATAAAAAGAAACAGGCTGGGCACAGTGGTACTTGCCTATAACCCTAGCACTTTAGGAGAATGAGGCTGAGCCTAGGAGTTCCAGACAAGCCTGAGCAACACAGTGAGACCTCATCTCTATAAAAATTAGCCAGGAAAGATGGCACATCAGCTACGCGGGCAGCTGAGGCAGACAGTTCGCCTGACCCAGGAAGTCAAAGTTACAATAAGCCCTGGTGGAGACTCTGACATACATACATGCATACATACATACATACATAAATACATAAATATGTAACCAAACCAAACCATACCAAATTCTGATCATTGCAACAACACAGCTGAATCTCAAAAACATGCTCACTGAAAGAAACTGGACACGAGACCACATGTTGTATGATTCCATTTGTATAAAATGTCTAGAAAAAGACAAGAAGTAGATAAATTGTTGCCTGGGCCTGTATAGAAATAGGGATTAACTGCAAATGGACATGAGTGCTCTAAAACTGATTTATAATGATGGTTGTACCACTCAATAAAGCAACTAAAAATCATTTGATTGTTCACTTGAATAAGTAAATTTTTTGAAATATAAAGTATGCCTACATCAATTTTGTTTAAAAAATTAAATATCATGAAGCAGGAAGACTACTGATCATAAGGCTCCTTGCCTCAATTAGTTGTTCTCTCTACTTGTTCTCACATACTCAGTGCTTCTATGAGGTGATGAAAAATAAAAGTCTTAACGAAAATACCATCTATTGTGAGGTAATACACAAAAAATGTTTAGTTCTTATAACATAATGTTGGTAATAAATAACCTGAGGATTCTCAAAAGTTTTTGTAGGGGAGGTAAAATAATTTTCTCTCCATCTTTCACAGTTCTTAATTGGTATTCCCTGCAACCACAGACAGATTAACAACAGAAAAACAGAAGTTTATTAAATTTATGCCACCTAGATACATGAGAGCTAACCCAGGGAAATGAGTGAACCTCTAAAGTAGATTCCAAAGGCATAGTTAAAACTTCTCTGGTTTAGATGTCCTTTCTGGTTTCTTGAAGATAATGCTGCCCATGAAATTTGACTTCCCAGTAAAGAATGAAACTGAGGTGAAAAAAGTTCATGCCTGAGAAACTCTGTGTAGTTAAGGGAGAAGAGAAACATGTATAAGATCAAATATATTATAATTGTTAAACAAATTGAGATAATGCCATAGGTACTAACTTAATTTTTTTTAACTTTTACTTTAAAGATGTGGGGTAAAATTCAGGATCAGATACATAAGAGCTCATCAGATAGGTGAAGTTTGGATCTCCCACTGGTTCTCACTTCACCTGGTTTGGGATTAGGTACTCTTACTGATGCTATGTGCCCCCCCCGCCCCCCCCAACCCTGCAGTGTCCCGCTTCTGTCAATCTCTGTCATGTAGTATTATGATAAATGTTCAGAATCCACTATGAATGAGAACATTTGGTACTCAGTTCTTTGTTTCTTTGATAGATCACTGAGTATGACAGACTCTAAGTCTACCCAAGTTGCTGCAAAGTCCATAATTTTGTCTTTGTTTATGGCTGCATAATATTCTATCATGTATATGTACTACATTTTTTTAATCCAGTTCAGTTTCGATGGGCAGCACAATTGGTCCCATGTTTTTGCCATTGTGAACAGTGCTGCAACAAACATGCGTGCACAGGTATCTTTCGTGTAGAATGATTTGAGTTCCTCCAGGCATATTCCCAGAGAGGGGATTGCTGGGTCACATGGAAGGTCAATTTTTAGATCTATTAGAAATCACCACACTGTTTTCCACAGAGGTTATACTAATTTACACTGCCACCAAAAGTACAGAGATGTTACCTTTACTCTGCATCCTTTCTAGCATCTGTTGTTTTTTGAGTTATTGATGATGGCCATCCTGGAATATCTACAGTGGTATTCTATTTAAATCTCATTAATAGCTTCAATCTCAGAGTTACCTAATGTTTTCTTGGTATTTATTACATGACAAGCATTGTCCTAAATTTATAAACAAACATTGTGGGTTATGTTACATGGCAAGAAGTATGGTGCTAATTTTTCTGTAAAATGAGAGACGAGTAAGACCTACTCTCATGGTCTTAAGGCAAATAAGCTGTAGCACTAAAATAAATATATTGCCCATAATGATGGGTGATGGTTGTGGCTTTGCTGTTAACAAATGGTTTAGTGCCGACGCAGGAACGGATGGTATACAAGACCTTGTTTCTGTGAATACTAACTGATACCACAGTTGCTTTAAATTCAGCACAGAAGATTCTGAAACCTAGACCTGTCCTATCAGAAAAAGGACGGGTAAGCAGTTGGCTTTATCTGATACTGGCAAAAGATGGTGACATGGACAAAGGTGCCATAAATCTATCATATCAGAAAGATAAATCTATAACTTAAAGTTTTCAAGGAAAAAACTGTCCTTTAATGTTACTTTATAAAAAACAAAAGTTAGCAGTCATTCATATTAACTATGGGTGTCCATTTAGTCTTTCTTCTATTTTTATCTTAATATTTCAGGAAAATTGAACCTTACAGAAATTCACTATAATAAACAAACTGGCATAATCTATATGCCATTTCCTAACATATGACATTTCCCAATTTTTTCATCAATTCATGTTTTTATTTCCTAATTACAAACCAATTTATAACCATAAATGCAAGAAAGAATACATTTTACTAAACAAATGTAATAAACTTGTTCATTCCTAAGTGAAGCATAAGTAGAAAAAGATCTCACTACTCTAATATTTTTATACACATTTTATAAATTTCCAATATTTTATCCCTAGATATATTTCAGTGATGATCAGATGTACCAAGACAAACATATGTAGTTTCATGTCTTTAAAAATGTTACCTACACCAGAGGAATAGCTACTCATGTGTTTGTTTACCAGTCACCTAGATGGTATTTATTCAAATACCCGATCATCAGGATAGCCATGATGTAACTTGCTTACAATAATTCACAGGATGTAGATGTGGAATGAGAATGAAAGGTACATGCTGAATATATCTATTGCTGACACATAGAAACAATTTCATTACTCCCTATGTTCTTCCTCACATTTTTATTGGCGCTTCTGAGAAAAAAAGAAGGCTTTACTTGTCAAGACTTTAGTATTTAGAATTCAAAGAAAGCCCAGTGATAAACCAAACAGTAGCAATAAGATGTATATAATTTTGTATTGGGAATAAAAGTTTTTTTTTTCAATTTCTGCAATGATTTAATCTTAAAAATCCCAATTCATATTTCTTAATATTATACCATTCTTCCAGAAACCAAAATATGAGAGGAAGCACTAAACAACCTAGTCTACATTACAAACTGCTCCCTAAAGATCAACAATAGCCTTAAAGGCATTCAGAAGACCCTAGTGAGCTATATAATAAATAAGACAAACACATTTATAAAAAATGTAAAATGCAAAGAGCACCCTTGCCATTAAGAGATCAACGATTCAAACAGGAAGTTAGTTTCATAAGTTAAGAAATCAGTAAATCATGGTATCACTACAGAAAATTCAAACTATATCAGAAAACCTCCATTATCTTTACATTCAAAGGCTTTTCACCTTTGGGTGAAAGATTCAAAATATGTTAAATACATCAAGCCAAAAATTCATTTATGTATTTAATAACAAGCAATTTAAATTAACAAAACGAATACTGGAAACTCCCAGACCAATTTCACCTCTGGTAACATCCTAAAGATCTTCTGTCTGTGCAAGTAAGTCAAAAGAAAATTCAGCTTTCTCTGACAGGTACAACAGTATCTACACATTTATATGGAGGTATATAAGTCTTGAAGCCCAACATGTCAAAGACTGTATCTTACTCAATTCAGACCTAATGAGAAATGGAGAAATAAAGGCATTTGAGAAAGCATTTATTCAGTCATTCACATTTTCTTTGACTAAAAAAAGCAGCTTTGAATTGATGGTACTACAATACTCAATTAAACTTTTTCTAGAGGTTCATTAAAAATATTTCCAGTAACACTCTTCTAATTATGGCTTTATCAAACTGAACTCTCCTTAGAAATTGTTGCTTGAGGAGAGGTCCACATTGTGGCTACCTTTGTATCCCTGAAGGCATCCTGAACATGGCTAGATGCTGATAGGTCCTCAAGCTCCCATTACATACACTGAATAGACAATTGGTAAAATTTTAAATCTTTAATGTGGAAATTGGTAACTTCGTAGATCTAGTCAAATGTCATTTTTTTAAAAGGTACTGCTTCACTTTGTCAGTTTCTTTGCTCTATTAATTATCTGGTTCAAAGTAAAAAGAAGAAATTGTTTCCAAAACTTGCATATATATTTGTTTATATAACTGGCATAACCATAAAAACTTAAGAATTCCTGTGGCCAATTTTTAAATTAATATTTCAAAGATGTAATATAAATTTTAATTTTTCTAGGACTTCCATATTCATAAAATTAGTAAAAGAACAGAGCATTCACAGAAGCACATCAATATAAATTCTACATTTAAAAATATCAGAATTTTTGCTCCATGAGAAACTTAATTATCCCCAGCAATAAATAATTATAAGAATTCTAATGTTAGATGCTGTTATACCTTAATTTTATTATAGAAAACATATCAGAAAACATCACACAGTATTTTTAAACATTTTGTATTTAATACTGTTGGTAATTACAAAATTTAGATCAATGAAATATGAAATTGCATGGATTTCAAGGTATACTATAAAGTAAATCCCATGCCTAAAATGGAAAACTCCACAAAAAAAAATGATGGAAAATACATTAAACAAATTTTAATAATTTACCAAACTTTTCTTAATATAGCCTAAAAATGTCAAAAAAAATTCTAAACATAGTTATGTGATTAACAACAATAAAAATAAAAATAGTTAGGAAATAAAAAGCATATTACTACAACAAAAGATTAGAGACTAAAATGACACATGGTTGGTGACTAGTGAAAAAAATTCTATCATAACAGTAAGTAGATAGATAAAAGGTAACATGTTTACACAAAATTATAATTACACAGAAGTATATGTGTGTTGATAAAGATAAGCCATATAAATAGTTAAAATGGTCTTTTATTAAATGTATTGGGAGTTATTCTGTTTCATTTTTACTACGAAGTGAAAAGTTTTGTTTTTTGTTTTTTCATTTATGTGCCTCATCCTCATGAATATTTTTCACTGTAAAATTGCTTAAGTACAAAACCCTCCTGTCAAGAGATAACATCAGAAGAATAGGGATCATGATATTTTCTCTGACTGATCAAAATATGATGTAATTTTAATAAGTCAGTCATAAAATGGGCTACATAAGCATCCCATTTTATTCCACCACTGCATTAGCTTCTGTCACCATCTTCCTTGAACTCTTTCATTTTCTTCTGCTGGACATTTATTTATAAATAAATATTTCATTTTAAACAGGTACCAAGTACAAAAAATGACAACAGCTGCTAAGAGCAGAGAAGAAAATCTACTTGCAGTTGTACATAACCACCTGTTCTTCCTCTCTCGGGAACACAGATTCAGGCAAGATGGTCATTACTATGTAAACAAGTCTAGGAAGTACAGTATTACAATAATACATTATATCATAAAATAATCTGCACTGCTGTAGAAGTCACCATGTATAACTCTTCACTATTTATGGCAATATTTTAAGTGCCACAGTTGAAGAAGCATTTACTATAAGAATACAAAAGAAAAAAATAATAACTACTCATAAATTACAGAATTGGGAGATTTTTCACCA
The DNA here is from genome assembly GCA_963574415.1 of Tarsius wallacei. Classification (NCBI taxonomy): domain Eukaryota; kingdom Metazoa; phylum Chordata; class Mammalia; order Primates; family Tarsiidae; genus Tarsius; species Tarsius wallacei. Next base: position 34,390 of record CAUYQG010043747.1, on the reverse strand, counting down.
AGTTGTTCTTAAATCATACAAACTAATCAGTAAAATAGGTAATGGTTAAATTATTAAAAGTAAGAAAAATTAAATAGAATTCAATAGAAAACAAGTCAACACCAAAGTTTTAAAAGTACTTAAAAAGTTTTCCAGTGCTTTTGCACATAAACTTAAATAGGATTTGGTTTACAAAATTACTTACAAATATCAAGCGCAAGTCAAGTTTTTTAGATAGAACAAAAGATTTCCTTTGGTTATTTTGTATAAAAGGTATACTGTTAAAATTATCACAGCTAACTTGAATGTGCACTACTGACAGAGGCAACAAAATTTCATAGAATCTTCTTACATAGAACTTTACACAGAAGACTTTGAATAACATTAGACACAATATTCTAATGTCATGTACCCACCACGAGAGGAATGCAGATGTCCCAACTATTGTTCAATGTATTCCTATAACCCATTTCATATTGCAATGTATTATTTATAAAAAGGCTAATATATCAGGCAAAAACTTCAGAAATTCAGTGCACACTACACCCTCATGGAAAAGGGGGGTAACTACTTGAGGACAAAATTTAATTATGTGATTAATCAAAATAACTTAGGAAAAGATAACCTATGGATAAAATTCAGTCAAGAGATGAATCAAAATTTAAAAAATCAGAAAATGAAGAAGCTATTATAAAGGACTAAATGTTAAGTATAGTTTTATTAAATGCAAGTACACTTAAATATCAAACCAAGATTTAAAAACTCTTCCAATTATGGTTATAAACAATCTTACCATCCTGGTTTGCCTAAGAAACTCCAAATTGTACTACCTACCCCCCTGCATGGTTACCAATAGCATCCCCTTACTCTGTCAAAAAGTATTTCAGTTTAGGTAAGTTATGTGGTTACTGAAAATGTATAACATATTCTGTGCCATAATTAGACAAAGTAACATAATATTTTGTGACGGGGAAGTGAATTGGGGATAAAATGTAAAAGAACAAAATCGTCACATTCTCAGAGCATATAGTCAATCAACACAGGCTTTAACTGAAATAGTGTTGTTGAAAACATTAGTTAATACTATACATGTTCAAGGGGGAAGGATACTTACAATTCAACTTACTTTAAAATGGCTTTTAAAAAGATGGACTGGGGGGATTCCAAGATGGTGACAGAGTCGGTCTGAGTTTGTGTGGCTCTCCTTATAAATGAGTGTGTGCAGTGACAACTATGCATGCAAGTGTGTCAGCAAGTAGGTGTACGAGTGTCTGACAAAGTGGGGACATGGAAACAAGCAAGCCTGAGCTCACCAGCTGAGGTGGCTGCCTCACCCAGCTACTCAAGATCCCAGCACGATCCATGGCCCAGATGCAGGCACCATCTCTGCCACCCTACTGGGAAGAAGCAGTGAAAAACAGCTGCTACCGGCGCTGCTCACCAAAACCTCAAGCGCCAGATAGGACGTTGGCAGCGGAGAAATACGCTGGAGAACTAGTCACCAAGCCCCACTGGAGGACAAGACACAGAGACGCCCCTACTGACTTCGACCTGGTAACCATGCAGAGACATGCTTCGGCCTGCCCATGTTAACAGGGGAGCTACTCCCGGAGACTGAGGAGTGAATTCAGCACCTCTCTGAGGTTGATCACTGTGTCTCCAGTGATCAGCCCAGGGCCTGCCTCATGAACAAATATTTGTATAACTAATTAAGTAATGAAGCAATTTATTCAAAATACACAAATATAATTAATACAGCTCACTCATGGTTGACCTATTTCCTTGGTCCAAATGTGTACACTCGGGGCAACAGAATTACCCTTTCTAAAACATGATCAGAGATTATGTTCAGCCCACAGTAGAAGTGGATCATTAAAACTCAGAGGTAGTTTGAACATAAGAAACTATGTTTAGTGCTAATATTCATTAAAGAGCAAAATATATTTATATATTATATGACATTGAATTTCATATAATATATAAATGTAATATGCCTTATTAAAAATACCACTTGAAAACAGCCTTTAACTTTAAAACCATATCAAGGAACACAGTATGAATACAATGATAAATCATTCAAGTGGACACATTAGTAACACATAAAATTTTAAATGTGTACATCTTTTATACAACAATAACATTTCTAGAAATTTATCCTAAAAAGAAAAATCAGACAAAGAACATGCTTATGTAAAAGGATATTCACTATAGCACTGTTTATAATTGCAAATATTTTGCAATTTGTAAATAATTGCAAAAATTTTGAAAGCAATATTTGCAGCTTTTTAATAACAGGTATGTATATATTTTATGATAGTAAATGATAACATAAACTAGTACCTACATATATTTTAGGTATTCATGACATACTTCTTTTTTTTAACCTATTTCTAGGCTACACTGCTCATCTATGAGTTTTTTCAAATTGTTGGAAATCTCCAAAACTTTTACAATATATTCATTTGAATAAATCCACAAATAAATGGACCTATGCAGTTCAAATTCATGCTGTTCATGAGTCAGCTGTAGAGCCCACTAATAATGGTTTATTTCTAGAAGTGAAGATTACAGAGGTATATTTATTTCTACTTTATAAATTTCTATATGATGTGAAATGTTTACCTTTATTTCTTTATAAGCAAGAGAACAACAGTTATTGCCAGTTAGAAAGAGACAGTGAAAGAAAAATACAAAAACAAAGCTAAAACACAAGAAATTTTAATTCCTCTGGAAAGAAATGTAAAACACAGCCAGGTACTGGCATCAATGCTACTGTGTGCCTCTTTGCTCTTCCTGTACTAATCTTCCCACCTATTGGTTGATTCCACTCTTTTGGTAGCTACACTCACTTCACTTCAATCTAATCCTTACTTTTGAGCTGGGTCACTATTTGAGAAAATGAGGATGTTTCATTATATTCTAACTTGCACAGTTACTACTATATTCATCTTTATTGACTAACACGTTAGTTCATTTCAGTAAAAACGACCTGGAGCATCAGATGTTCTTCAATAACCAGAGTTTTGTGTATCTTTTTACTAAGAACCTGAAGAAAGCAATCTCAGATATTTCAAATCTAATTTAGTGAACTATTAGAGAGAAGATACAAGAAACCAATATAAGCTCAACAAATAAAACCATTTTCCTGGGTCTAGTAAGATAAAATTTTGAGATTTTCTGGTGATAAAGATGCCAAAAGTGGACAAATTTAGAGCTATTAAGTTATTACAGAGTACCGTAGTCCTAACAGCATTCCGGGAGTTTACATTCTGCTACCATAAATATAAACCACTGTTCAAATTCTTATTTTTACATTCCAAATGGAAAAACAAAAAGCAAAGAACACTTTGCATTAATTACAAAATATCAATTTTGTAATTATGTATTTGAGTAACCCATATGTACCCGGAACAAATGACAGCAGGTAATCCCCATTTCAATCAGTAACCTGATTTAATTATAATAACTATAACAAAGTATTTTCTTATTATAATCATTATTTTGAGATTTTTAAGAACTATTTTCATTTAGAAAAGTACAAAGACTAATAAAACAAACATCCATGTGCCAACATTCATAAATAACAGTTATCATTGATTATGATCTGTTGTTTCTTTGAGACTTGTATTTTTTAACATAATTATGTTAATTATTATGAATGGTTATTAATGGTTATCAAACCTGTCATTTGATTCTTGTTTAAAAAATGCCTTCATAAAACTACTACTATATCCCATTTTTATACTTTAATATTACAATGATTATCTTTTCTAATCCTACCCATTTTATTTTATTCATTTAAAAAATATTCTGCAAAAATTACACAGGTTTCATGCACCAAACTGTCAAGTATGCCATGAAATACAAAAAATTACTAAACAGTTACAAGATATTGCCATATTGCTATTCTAAACTAATCATACCAATTTATACTCCTACCAGCTATGTACGTGTTTCCATTTTCTCACATGCCTATCAAAACTAACACAGTCAGGCTGACAATAACAGACAGTAACTCAATCTTTTAATTTTCATATCCATGATATTCACATTAATGATATTATATGTATACATATTAGTATGTTTATTAACCACTCAGGTTTCCACTACAATCTACTTGATCAGATTATTTATCTGTTTTTAAGTTGGGCTATCTTTTCTTAGTAATTTGTAGTTGCTCTTTATTGAAAATTAATTAGTATAATATCTGTAATAAATATTAATTATTTACATGTTTGGCAGCTATCTTCTATTAGGAATTGACATTTAAATGTATGTGTGACCGCCTTTGTCACACAGACTTCTGTTTTTTAATGTGGTCAGACAGAATCTGTTCATCTATACTTTTCTGATTCTTACTCGAAAAGATCTCTATTCTGAGATCATAAACTTTTGTCCAAATCTAGTAACAGTAAAGTTTTATTTATACTTAGGTTTTTCTTTTACTTTTAAAGATTTATGTTATGAAGTCATAGTCTAATTTTATTTTTCTCTTGATCATTTTTAGTGCCTTTTTTGTATAACACATATACAATTAATAACAAGTAATAATAACAGCTAACATATATTGAACTCATTCACACATATATACATTCACACATATATATATGAATACATATAAAAATTTGATCTTCACAACAACCCAAAAAGAGAGCAACTACTACAACCCCATTTACCAAGATTAGCCAATCCGCACAAGATCACAAAGATATCTACTTGTGTCTGTCTAACTGCATGTTACTTATTTCAGATCACAGCATTACTTACTCTCCACCATTAGAAATCACCTTTAAATAAGCACAATAATACTCTTCACAAGTTGATGTAAAATGTAAGATCTATATAGCATATCTGGTAAGTTGTAGAGAAATAAAACCTACTAAATATTAGGTGAAACCAGATGGCTAGAGTAGGATGGAGATGGGTATTTTTTTTTCCCCTGGTCAGTTAGCCTTTAATAAAATTGTCTCAGGCTAGACTCTAGTTAACTAGTTTTTCCAGCATATTTCAAAATGATTCCTCCTCCCACCTAAGGGGGAAAGAAAAAATTGAGAAACACTTATGAAGTACACATTCCAGAGGCACAGACTCATTAAAAGATGTAACTGCAGAAATGTTAGAATTATTAGACTAGGAATTTAAAACAGCTATGATTTATATGCTAAAAGTTCCATCAGATAAAGTAGACAGAACACAAGAACACATATACAATGTAAGCAGAGGGATGGAAATCCTAAAAAAAGGACCAAAGATAAATGCTAGGGGGAAAAAAAAAAAACCACTGTAAGAAAAATGAAGAATGTCTTTAATGAGCTTATTAGTAGACTAGGCACAACTTAGGAAAGAGTATCTGAACTTGAATATATATCAATAGAAACCTCCAAAGCTGACTAGAAAAAATATAAAAGACTGGGAAAAAAAACCCAGGAGAGACTATCTAGGGTCTATGGGCAACTACAAAAAGTGTAATATATGCATGCACTTAAAAAGAGAGTGATAAAGATAGAGATAGAGATAGAGAGATAGAGAGATAGAGAGAGAGTGAGAGAGAGAGAAAGGAACAGACAACATATCTGAAACAATAATGGCTGAGAATGTCCCTAAATTCAGATAAAACCACAGATCCAAGAAGTCCAGAAAGCACTAAAAAGAATTTTTTTTTTAATTTAAAAAATCTTCCTAGACATATCATTTTCAAACTACAGAAAAACAAAGATAGAGAAAAAATCCTGAGAGTCAAAGGAAAGAAAAACCATATGACCTATAGAAGAACAAAGGTAAGAATTATATCAGACTTCTCCTACATAATAATGAAAAACTAAGTTTTCCCACTAAAAATCAGGAACAAGGTAAGAACGTCCCCTCTCACCATTCATTTCAGAAGTCCTGGCTAATGCAATAAGAAAAAGAAATAAAAGTAAACAGATTGGCAAAGAATAAATAAAGCTGTCTTTTTCCACAGGTGACATGACCCTCTATGTAGAAAATCCAAAAGAATCAACAAAAAGACTACTGAAATTAATAAATGATGACAAAACTGCAGAATACAATATTAACACGCAAATGTCAATCATTCTCCTATATAAGTGGCAATGAACAAATGGAATCTGAAATTAAAAACTCAGTATCATTTATATTACCACCACCAAAAAATGAAATTATATCTAATAAAACATGCACAAGATTTATACGAGGAAAACTACAAAACTGACAAAAGTAATCAAAGAATAGCTAAACAAATGGAGAGATATTCCATATTCATAAATAGAAAGATGAAATATTGTCATATTGGTAGTTTTTTCCCAACCTGATCTACAGATTCAATGAAATCCCAATCAAAGTTTCAGTCAATTATTTTGTGGATTTACAAACTGATTATAAAGTTTATATGTATAGGTAAATGACCCAGAACAGCCAACGTAAGAGTTAAGGAGAAGAACAACTTCAATCTCAAGATTTACTATATAGTTCCAATAATCAAGACAGTGTAGTATTAGCAAAAGAAAAGACAAATGGAGCAATGGAACAGAATAGAGAACCAACAAATAGACTGACATAAATATTGTCAACTTATCTTTGTCAACAGAGCAAAGGCAATACAATAAAGCAAGGACAGTCTTCTCAACAAATGTTGCTAAAACAACTGGACATCTACATGCAAAAAATAATCTAGACACAGATGTTATATCCTTCACACACATCAACTCAAAATGAATCACAGACCTAATTATACTATGCAAAACTATAAAACTACTAGAAGATAATATAGAAGAAAACCTAGATGACCTTGGGCATAGTGATAACTTTTTAGATATACCAAAGGCAAGATCCACAAAAGAAATAGTTGGTAAGTTCTGTTTCATTAAAATTTAAAACTTCTCTGAGAATAACAAGGTCAAAAAACAAAATTGAGAAGACAAGTCACAAATTGGGAGAAAATAACATACAGGATTGTTATCTAAAAAGTACAAAGAACTCTTAAAACTCATCAATAAGAAAACATAGCAACCGGATCTAAAAAATGGACCAAAGACCTTAAGAGATACCTTACCAAAGAAGATACACAAAAGGCAAGCACACATATGAAAAGATGTTCCACATTATATCAGTAAGAAAATGCAAATAAAGACAACAAGGAAATACAAAGAAAATACAAATAAGGACGACAAAGAAATACAAATCTTTTAGAATGACCAAAATCGCACAACACTGACAAGAACAACTGCTGGTGAGAATAGTATCAACAGGAATTCATTACTGGTAGGATTACAAGGTGGTACAGCCACTCTGAAAGGCAGTTTGGCAATTTCTTGTAAAATTATCATAACCTTAGCCATTTGGTACAGCAAACACATTCCTTGGTATCTACCCAAAGGAGTTGAACACTTAACAGTTAATCTGTACACAAAAGCCTGTACACAGGTGTTTATAACACTTTTATTCATAACTGCTAAAACTCAGAAGTAACCAGGATGTCCTTTAGTGGGTAAGTGGATAATCTGAGATAGATAAAGCCAGACAATGGAATATTATTCAATGCTAAAAAGATATAATAAGCTATCCAACTATGAAAAGGCATAGAGGAAACACATACGTATCACTAATCGAAAGAGGTCAATTTGGAAAGGCTACATACTAGATGATTCCAACTACATGACATTCTGGAACAGGCAAAACTACTGAAACAGAAAAAAAGATCAGTGGTTGCCAGAGGTTAGTGTTGGGGGAGGAGAGATAAACAGGTGAAGTACAGAGAACTGTTAGAGCAATGAAACTTATTCTATATGGTACCATAATGATGAATATATTCATACATTTATTCAATCCCACAGAATATACAACACCAAGAGTAAACCCAAATGCAAACTATGGACTCTGCAATAAATGTACCACACTGGTAAGGATGTTGATAATGGAGAAGGCGATGCATGTGTGAAGGAAAGAGATATATGGAAAAATCTCTGGACCTTTCTCTCAATTTTGCTGTGAATCTAAATCTGCTCCAAAAAATAGTGTTTTTTTTTAATGGAAAAGTAGCATAAAACTAAAGTATGTATAGAAAAAAAGAAAAACTTTTAATGTATCAATAAACATTTGGATGGAGTAGGTAAGGAGAGAGGAGATGAAGTTCTAAATGATGACAGATAACATAAATTCCCAATGATATTATGCCTCCAAACTCTGCTTTCAATGAGAATTTTTCAACCAGAAACTCCTGAAGCTTAGAAATAACTTGAGGTTCACAGCAATTATTTATGCTGAACCAAGATAGAATAACCTAAAGTGAAAAGCAACTTGAAAATATCAACAGCAGGCCACAGAATCAGTATTTTTTGTGTGTAAATATACATATGTATAAATGCTTAACAATACACATGCACTATATATTATTAGCTAAAAACAATGCACAGTATTAACTAAAGTTTCTTCCCCCTTTACCAATTTAGAATTGCAATTGCCCTAAAAACCTAGGCTTATCTTATTTCTGACAAATGATAAAGTATGGAGTCATTAGAGGTCAAGAAGTTTAAGACTCAGCCATATGCTTTCAGTATACATCCTAATTTCAATGTCAGATGTCTGGTCATTTTCCAACAACAAATTCATGAAGATTTCTCTATCTACTGTCAATCCAATTTTAATGTATATTTAGATTATACATTCCAATGCAACTAATATTTCTGATGTTACATATTTAGTATTTTATAGGCTTGATCATTTTTTAAAAATGGTCCACAAATAATTTTGTTTAATTCAAAGTTCACTGTGCTAAAGAGACTAATTTAAAGAAAAAGAAAAACAAATATATAAGCATTTGCTCAATAAACTACCTAAGCATAACTGACAAACTAGCAACTAATACTTTAAGGAACCCAGCACCCAATTGACTCAAGAAAAATACAAAGTTTACCTTTAAAAAAATAGTTTCCCAGATTATAGTCTGACAAACCAAATGGTATTGTTTTATATCCCCTAGGTCCAAAGGGCCATGGGCTTCAATCAGTGTAGACAGTTATGGGGTTGGACTGTGAGAGGCTTAAATTACCTGCATTAAATTCTGTAGCAAATCCCTACTATTAAGTTAGTCCCTCTTTGCACTGTCATGATTCTGATCTTGGACAAGGTGCTACCTCATCTCCATCCTGCATTCATCGCTATATCTCTGACCTCTTCCTACTGTGCTAACCCTGCTGGTATTGCTGGTATTATCAAACAAGTATCATTCCTGCTGAACTGATCCAGTCTCTCCTAGCCTTCGCTAATTATTTACTTTCAACTACTGCTACCTGACCAAACTTTAAACTGGACTATTAACTTTGTTACCTACTATACAACCTCTATCACAACCTGTAGTCTATTATGTTAAATTAAGAAAGCGCTTCTACTACTTGAAATAATTAAGCAGATAATTAGAAGTAATTAGAAAATGTTTATATCAGAAAACATATAGAAAAGGGAGAAAAAGAGTTGTCAATAATAAAACTATATTCAATCCCAAACAAAACATTATATCCACTCATTTAGGCGATGTAAATTCTCCCAATACTCATATCACATATCCCACTCTCAACATCTCAATAAGATGTAAGATTTTATAAGGAAAATATAACTATAATCGATAAAGACATTAGCATAACAGTGTGAAAAACTAAGATTACAACTTACAGTGTGCCTCATAATTATCTTACAATTACAGTCATCCCTCAATACACATAGGGAATTGGTTCCAGGATACCCCCCAAATCAAAATCCATGCATATTCAATTCCACAGTTGGCCCTGCAGAACCCATATAGACAAAAGGTTGACCCTCTGTATATCTGAGTTTTGCATCCAGGAAAACCTTATTTTCAAGCAGATGTGGCTGAAAAAACTCTGTGCATAAGTATATATGGTCCTTGGCACATAGAAGGAGTTGGTAAACAAATGGTAGTTATTTTTGCTTTGGTATCATTAGACCTTTGTTTTGGTTATTTCAGGAAAAGTGTTTGAAGACATAAAAGTTGACTAAAAATAAACGTGTCATTGTTGGATATTTTACAATTTAATCCATTGAGGTTTTATGTAAATTAGTTTTTTAAAGCAATAGCTTTTTATTAACTATAGGTTTTCAATTTTTAAATTTTTACCCTCACCACCAACAAAATAATTGTAGAATATTCCATTGATTTCTCTTTTGTTAAGCTACATCTTAGGAAGCATTTTAAGTTATTGATCTATCAAATGAAGAAGTCTAAGATTTTCCTCTCAGTGTTATTAATGAGATGTTTAATCATTCTGATATCAAATTTAAAACAGCAGTCAATTTAACCCTCTCTTAATGATTATATGTGTATTCTGAGAGAATTGGGATTATATATTTTTAATATAATTTGATTTTGTTTCAATAATTTTTTATTTTATGGTGGCACTGATACAGAATTGTGGATTTTGAGTTTGAGAATTGATTTTGCTATAAATGATCTTTGCCATTAATTGGCTATGAAATTTCTCTGGAATCCTCTGGAATGTCCCACCTCCAAAACTAAATAGTTGGGCCAGCAATTAATCATCCTCTCTTGCTAACATTTCATGCTTGTATAAACTATTATTATGGTATATGTGGCTAGAAGATTTTTGTGTACTCATTTCAGCATTTAAAAGTTTTGTTTCACTGAATACTTGGATACTTTTTTGTGTATGCATTTAATTTTTGCCTGTTTTATTCAGTCAAATATTCTTCACTATTTTTCTTCTTTCTCAATTTATTGATACAGTTGTTAAAATTTGAAATAGTCATTGGACCCAACCATTTCTTATACTTTTATTTAGAATATTTTTATTATTATTTGAGTAAGTTGCAGGCTTTACTAAAAAGTCTTCCAATCTGTTCAACCATAAAACATAAGAATGAATTTTTAGAGTCTTCTCTTGCAATTTTGAAAGATTTTTTTTTAATATTTTATTTTTTAATGTACATATTTATATATTTTATTTTAAAGATGTGGCGTACAGTACAGGATTAGGAAGACAAGTAGATATCATACAGGTAATGTTTGGGCCTCCCTTTGTCCCCACTTTGCCTGGTTTGAAATCAGGTACCCTTATTGATGTTATGTGCCCCACCCCAACCCCAGCAGTATCCTACTACTGCTAATTCCTTTCTTATAGTATTATGGTAAATGTTCAAGGTCCACTTATGACTGAGAACATGTGGTACTCAGTTGTTTCTGTGATAGGTCACGGAATATTATAGACTCTAAATCCATCCAAGTTGCTGCGAAGTTCATTTTTTTTAATCCAGTCCAGTTTTGATAGGAAAGCTTTGTTCATAAATTCACATACATACATATGTATATGTGTATCAGATATATGTACATATAGATATTGCTTTAAGCATATATGTATATGTATACATATTTGTATATGTATATATCTTTATTGATCTATACATACATATTTAAATCAATGCCTTCAGCTTATTTTCATTGAAAGGCTTATAAAATTTATCTGTGTCTCTAATTAATAATCGCTAGGTTAATTGTGAGGACAATTAATACCATATTTCTAGTTAAATAAAAAACAGCATATGAATTGAAATTAAACAAAAAATGGGAAAATGTGAAGGAAGAGTTGGTTTTGAGAAAATGATCCAATGTTCTGTTTTATATGTGGTCATTTTCCTGTGCTTTAATACTCCCCCTCTCTCTGGGTACATATTATAATAGTAATAATTTCTGTGATGCAGTACTATGTGTTAAATTATAGAATACTTGGGAAATACTAAATTTAGTACAATGATTATATATAGGAAAATTTTCAGAAGAAAATATATAGTTACTTCTGATGCATGAGATGATCATATATGCTTGTACTTTTTGGAAAGGTTGAAGCAATGCTTACGTATTTTTCTAAAGAGATAATGATTTAATTGATCTGAGAGGGGCCTGCTATCTATGCATTTTAGATTTTTCTTAGGTAATTTCAGTGTATAGCTAGCTAAAGCTTTACATATGAGTTGCTGATTAGATTTCCTGTTCTGCTCTGGCTTTAGACTTTGTCTTTTGACACCTGCCTTTGGCTTATAAAACCCAAACTCTAGGTCATCAGACATAGCAGGATGTTTCTGGATGGATATTAGCTCTCATGTTTCTTTTCTACCTTGGACTCTAATTTTCCTTCCTGGCATCTAAAGAATTATTTACTTTACCTCCTTTCTAACTCCCCTATACATTAAAATTTAATTTTTATTTCAAATTTCATTTACTATTTTCGGATGTTTAGAAATTTTTGTTCTAAGAAATTTCCCTGAACACTAGAGTCTGCCATGTTTCACTACATGAGGGATAGCTCAAAATATTTATAATTTGTTTTTAAAGCTATGACATAAACTAATAGGATAAATCTTTTCCATGCTGGATTATTAACTTTAAAATACTTTAAGAAGATATGGTCCTTGGCACATAAAAGGAATTGGTAAACAAATGGTAGTTATTTTTGTTTTGATATCATTAGATCTTTGTTTTGGTTATTTCAGGAAAAGTGTTTGAAGATATAAAAATTGCCTAACATCAAGGACCTACAAGGAATTCAAACATGCCAAAAGAAAAAAGATAAACAACCCATTAAAAAGTGGGCAAAAGACATGAATAGACACTTTTCAAAAGAAGATATAGAGGCAGACAACAGACACAGGAAAAAGGGCTCAGCCGCATTTTATGTAACTTTTATGGGAGAAAGCCTTCCTAAGTGAGCACAGCTTTTAAATACATGAATACAGGCATAACAAACTATAAGTTTATCTAAAAATTTAAAAACTGAAAACCTAAGTTAATAAAAAGCTATTGCTTTAAAAAACTAATTTACAGCCGGGTTTGGCGGCTCAGCCTGTAATCCCACGCTTTAGGAGGCTCAGGTGAGTGGATTGCCTAGCCCACGGATTCGAGACCCGCCTGGGTAAGCGAGACCTCATCTCTACAATAAATAAAAAAAAAAAAAAAACTAGCTGGGTGTGGTAGCGCGCGCCTGTAGTTCCAGCTACTTGGAAGGCTGAGGCGGAAGGATCGCCAGAGCCCAGCAGGTCAAGGCTGCGGTGGCCGGGAGCCACTGCACTCCAGTCTGGGCGACAGAGTGAGACTCCAACTCAAAAACAAACAAACAAACAAACAAAAAACTAATTTACATAAAACCTCAACGGATTAAATTGCAAAATATTCAACAATGACATGTCTATTTTTAGTCAACTTTTATATCTTCAAACACTTTGCCTGAAATAACCAAAACAAAATTCTAATGATACCAAAACAAAAATAACTACCATTTGTTTACCAACTCCTTCTATGTGCCAAGGACCATACATACTTATGCACAGAGTTTTTTCAGCCACATCTGCTTCAAAATAAGGTTTTCCTGGATGCAAAACTCATATATACAGAGGGTCAACTTTTTCTAAAAATTTTTCATACTCCTGATGTATTGCTATAAGTCATACTGAAATCAATCACAAATAGTCAAGCAGTAAAGGTCCACAGGAGAGTGAGTCCCATGTCAGCATCATCATAACACATATGGAAACAAAATATTAAAATCGAAAGGAAACAAAAATGTGAAAAATAAGAAAATAAAACTCTACTATTACAGTGGAGAAGACTACCAAAAGCTAAGAAAAACTATTATAACTCTCTTAATCCCATCAAACAGATAAATATGCTCAGTTTTCACCCTTGAGCAACTCAAGTTTGAGCTGTGTTTGATCTGAAACACAGATCAAAAATATAGTGTTTGCAGGACACAAAACCTGCACAGGCAGAGGGTCAATTTTTTGTTTATGTAGCTTCCACAGGGCTGACTTCAGTATGTACGGATTTTGATATACACAGGTGGGGGCCTGGAACCAATCCTCCACATATACTGTGGGATAACTACATACTAAATTAGTAGCTGCATATGAAAGTTCTCAAGGTTTAGAGTAACACATTCATAACTGGAAGACTAACATACCTGATTTTATATATAATAAAATATCTTTCAATACACTGAAAAGAAAATCCAGGATGACTAATTTAAAAAGTTAAATATCCATAAATGTCATATATTATCTCTTTTACAGTACAATTTGTAGCCTCCAAAATACTAAGTCAGAGGGTTTTTTTTTTTCTTAAGTCAGAGAGTTTTTAACAGTACATTAGTACAGCTGGCTCTTATACAAAATTTAAGTGGTAATCAGAAAATTAGAGAAGCACTATGAAGTAAAATGTACCCCACCAAAAAAATAAAGTCTACATTAAACTGAGCTGAAGTTTATTAATTCTTTCCTGTTCTAATCACTAGAGATAATGAGATTTTATACTCACTTGCTCCTATATGGAATTAGATTTTCTTCCAACTTTTCCAAAAGAGGTTATAGAATATATCATTGGAATTTGGATCATATTTTGGCTTAACCATTAACTCATTTTAGGTTAAACACTGCCTATATTAAGTTGTCGAAGATTATTTGCTCATTTGTAAGATGACAATGATTATGATGATAAGTGGCCAAGCAAGAGAAAAGTAAAACAATGAGATTTTTTTTCTTCTTCTTTAATCTGTAAAGGTGTTTTCAAGACTTTGCTAATATTTCTTTAATGTTTCATTCTCAATTTTGAAACATTCAGTTCAAACCTGCACAGGCTATCCAAAAAATCTAAGGCCACAGAACTTGGAAATACACATAGAATTTTAATAAGGACCTAATTAGTATAGGTTACAATAACATTAGCTTACAGATCCAGCACATTACTTATAAATCCCAATGTGGCAGGAAACTAATTTTCTATCTCAAGGTAAATTTAACATTAATTTAAAATTTAATTTTTAATTACCCACGATTATCCTAACGTTAAAGTCTACTTCATACTATACATTTCCTCCCTAAACTTCATCCTTAAGTTTCTAATTGACCAATTTACCAAAATCAACACACATTCTAATCCAATCCTATTTCTTTCTCTAAAGCAGTGTTTTTCAAATTGTAATGTGCATATGAATCATTTCAGAATCTTGTAAAAATGTAGATTCTGAATTAAAACATCTAGAATACAGTCTAAGATGCTGAGTTCTAAGATCCCAGGTGAGGCTGATGATGCTAATCTATAAACCGCACTTTGAATGGCAAGGGTCTAATTACTAGCAACCTCAGAACAATGACTACCTTGTTCAAAAAAAAAAAAAAGAGTTGTTTTTAAGACCAAAAATTAGAAACTGTGCTTATTTAAAAATAATGAAGTCAGTTTATTTCTTTTAACTCAAACACATAATGAATTTAGAACTTAGAACATGATAAAATGGTGGTGTAAAAATAGCTTGGTGGTTCACTCCTGTAATCCCAACACTTTGGAAGGTGGAAGCAAGAGGACTGCCTGAGCTCAAGGGTTCAAGACCAGCCTGGGCAACTTGGCAAGACTGTCTCCACAATAAATCAAGAAAAATTAGCTGGGTGTGGTGGCACAACATCTGTAGTTCCAACTAATTGGAAGGCTGAGGTGGAAGGGTCACAATGTAACTATGTAAAAATGTAACTATGTCACCTCATAAAACCAAAAACTTCTGAACAGCAAAGGAAACAATCAACACAGTGAAAAGACAAGCAGTATACAAAGCACTCAACTCAACAGCAAATAACTAATCTAACTTTTAAATGACCAAAGGATTTGAATACATATTTCTCAAAATAAGACATATAAATGGCCAACAAGTATCTAAAAAAAAAATGTTCAACATCACTAATCAATTTTCCCTAAATCATACAGAAAATGTAAATCAAAACCACTATGAGATACCATCTCACCCCAGCAATAATGGTTATTATCAAAAAGACAAAAAACAACAAATACTGTAAAGATGTGAAGAAAACAGAATTCTTATACACTGTTGGTGAGAATGTAAATTAGTACCTGTAACATATCTTTTACTTTTTACCATCTTCTGTCAATCTTCTCTGTCAATCTTCTCTGTATTAGGTCTACAATCTTCAAACCTAGAGTTTTACTTGCTGGATATTTTATTACAAAATGACAATGAATTTGTTTAAACAAAACATATAGCTTAGAAAAAAATCCAAAATAGTACTAAATCCTATAGTCATTGTATTACATATTAAATGTTTAATACCCTACATTGCTTTTAAAAAATATCTAAACCAAAATATACTATTTAGTTTTGTCTTTATGACATAACATCTCAGCCTTTTTTGCATTAGATTGGTTTAAAACAGTTCTAATTTATTCCTATTATCATGGGGTAATTTTTATCAGCATCTCCTTTTATTCCTGAATGTATTCCATCCAGTTCTGTTGATCCATTATATGGTCATCTAGCTATATGTATCTTTATATGTTATCAAAATCAAAATAAAAATGTAAAGACAAATCTCTAAATTTAACATTTTGTTCAGGAAGCAAGAATTGCCATCTGGGGGAATACAAACAGACCAGGAGGTCTTCAGTAAGTCTTAAGAACAAAAGGTTTTATAAAAAGAAGAAATGTTACATATCACTTTGAAAAAAAGTTCATTGGCACTAACCAGGCAAGGTGGCTCATGCCTATAATCCCAGCACTTTGGGAGGCTGAGGTAGGAGGACTGCTTGAGCCCAGGAGCTCAAGATCAGCCTAGGCAACATAGTGAGACATTATCTCTACAAAAACATTTTTAAAAATTAGCCAGAAGTGGTAGCATATGTCTGTAGTTCCGGCTACTTGGGAGACTGAGGTGGAAGGATCGCCTGAGCCCAGGAGGTTGGGGCTATGGTGAGCTATGATTGTGCCACTGCACTTCAGCCTGGGCAATAGAGTGAGACTAGGCAACAAAGTAAGACACAAAAAAAAACCAAAAAAAGGCAGAAAAGGGCCTGGGTAAGAGAAACAGCCTGAAGAACTCTATCTTAGTAAGGAATAAACAAGTGCAGCATGACAACAAAACAGAGTAGAATCATGTCTCTTGACAAATCTATAACCTATACAATTGTTCCCATATTTATTATATTTACAACTATACTATTGGTAGCAGCTATGAAGAATGCAAAAGGTTAAATCTCTATGCATCTAGAAAGAAAAAGAAGGAGAAACACTGATGATGGAAGAAAGCAAGGAAGGAGAGAGATATTACAAATTAGTAAGAGCACTCACTGTGCACAAAAGCTAACAGGTGACTGTGAAGTGGATTAACAAGTGAATGGCCTAAAACACACAAGTCCTGGATGACTGAAGTTGGTAATTACCCTGGATATGGATTTTATTGGGAGGCAGCTCTCTCTCCTTCTCAAAAAGAATAATCCTAGAACCACCTGGGGTGATTTGAGAGTATGCCAAGAAAAATACCGTACCCTATCCTGAAGCAATAGTTATGCAGGCTTAGCTTGTTTTACCATGCTTTGCTTTATTGTGCTTCACAGATAACTTTTTTTTTTTTTTTAATAAACTCAACATCATGGCAATTCAGCATCAAATAAGTCTATTGCTACCATTTTTCCAGCAGCATGCCCTCACTTGAAGTCTCTGTGTCACATTTTGGCAATTTTCCCAATATTTCAAACTTTTAAATTATTATATCTGTTAATATATCTGCAACCAGTGATCTTTGATGTGACTTTTGTAATTGTTTGGGGCACATAAACTGTGCCCATAAAAAACAGCTAATTTAATTGTTGTGTGTGTTCTGACTGCTCCACGGACCATCCATTATTCCCTCTTTTCCTCTTTTCTCTCTCCTTGGGTCTTTCTGTTTCCTGAGACACAACAATATTAAAATTAGTCCAATTAATAGCACTATAATGGTCAAGTAAAAGGAAGAGCCATGTGTCTCTCACAAATAAAAAGTTAGAAATAATTAAGCTTAGTGGGGAAGGCATGTCGAAAGCCAAGACAACAAGATGAAGACTTCTTATGCCAGTTAGCCAAGTTGTGAGTGCAAAGGAAAAGTTTGTGAATGAAGCAAAAAAATCCTACTCCAGTGAACACACCGATGATAAGCAAGCAAAACAGCCTTATTGCTGATATGGAGAAAGTTTTAGTGGCTTAGACAGAAGACTAAACAAACCAGCTACAACATCCCCTTAATGCACAGCCTAATCCAGAGCAAGGCCCTAACTCTCCTCAATTATATGAAGGCTGAGAGAGGTGAAGAAGCTACAGGAAAAAAGTTTGAAGCTACCAGAGGTTGGTTAATGAGGTTTAAGAAAAGACATCATCTACATAACATAAAAGTGTAAGCTGAAGCAGCAAGTGCTGGTGGAGAAACTGCAGCAAGTGATACAGAAGATCTAGCTAAGACCATTGATAAAGGAGACTACATTTTAAAAAAATACATTTTTAATGTCTACCCAACAGACTCATGTTGAAAGAAGATGTCATCTAGGACTTTCATAACTAGTGAGAAGTCAATGCCTGACTTCAAAACTTGAAATGACAAGACTACTTGCTTGTTAGGGGCTAGTACAGCTGATGACTTTAAGCTGAAGTCAGTGCTCACTGACCATTCTGAAAATTCTAGGTTCCTTAAGACTCATGCTAAGTCTACTCTGCCTGTGCTCTATAAATGGAACAACAAAACCTAAATGAAAGCACAACTGTTTACAGCATAGTTTACTGAATATTTTAAGCCCGCTGTCGGGACCTACTACTCAAGAAAAAAGATGCCTTTAAAAATATTACTGCACATTGACAATGCATCTGGTCACTCAAGAGCTCTGATGGAGATAAATTAAATAAACATAGTTGATTTTTAAAAAAGTACTAGGCTTTGAGAGGACTGACTCCAATTCTGAAAGAAGTTTTACTGTGGTTAAAATGTAGTCAAGCAGAATTGCATTTCTGCAGAGAAATCTTTCACAAAAGTTAGAATCAATTGTCATGGTCAACTTTATCTGTTGTCTCATTTTAAGAAATTGCCAAGCTGGGTGCAGTGACTCAAGCCTGTAATCCCAGCACTTTGGGAGGCCAAGATGAGAGGATTGAGTCCAGGGGTTCGAGACCAGCCTAGACAATTTGGTGAGACCTCTCTCACAATAAATCAAAAAATTAGCCAGGCATGGTGGTATACGCCTGCAGTTCCAGCTACTTGGAAGGCTGAGGCGGAGGGATCACCTGAGCCCAACAGGTCGAGGCTATGGTGGCCACGAGCATGTCACTGCACTCTAATCTGGGCAACAGAATGTGACTCCTACTCAAAAAAAAAAGAAAAGAAAAGAAATTGCCACAGTCACCCCAATCTTCAGCAACCACCACTGTTATCAGACAGTAATCATATCAACATCTAGGAAAGACCCTTCACCAGCAAAAAGATTGCCACTAGTTGAAGATTCAGATGGCGGTAGCGTTTTTTAGCAATAAGGTATTTTTTAATTCAGATAAGTACATTTTTTTACATAGTGCTATTGCACACTTAATAAACCAAAAGTATAGTGTAAATGTAATTTTTATATGTACTGGGAAACCAAAAAACTTGGCAACTTGCTTTATTTTGATATTTACTTTATTGCAGGCATCCAGAACCAAACCAACAATATCTCTAAGCTGTGCTTGTATTCAACTCACAGTACAAAAAAATTATATTTAAAGAAACACTAATAAGTAATGAAATAGAAAGCAAAATTTACTAAATGTTTTAATATAATATAAATTCACAGAAGTATTTTGAACAATCAGGCACCTTCATGCTGCTCCTCCAGAATCCCAGAGGTACGCAGTCCCTCCCTTCCCCATTTCAGTATGAGAAGCACAGAAAAATGAGTAGTTAGTTCAGAAGAATAGCACTGAAGCCAATTCTGCATTTAAATATTGGCCCAATACAAGTTGCATAATTCTGGACAAATTACTTCAACTCTTCTTCAACCTCGCATATAAAATTAAATTGCACTAAAGTTGTTTCTGGTGCTTACATGAGATAATACATATAAAATAGTTAGAACATGGCACACAGCAGGCATTAAGTAAATGGTAGTTATCATTAGTTTAACTGCTGAACTATACCAAAGTGTAAATAGTATCACCTTCTTTAATTAAATCTTAAAAATGATATATATTTAGTATCATTTCTAAACTTCTTCTTTCAAGCACTTTAGATTAACACAGGAGGGGGGAAAAATAACAACACAGGTCTCTATCTGAAGTGATGTAGCCTCATAAGCTATTAATGTCATTACAGCTTATTTCAAACCAAAGAGTATACTCTTTCAACCAATTTCCTTCATCAATCACATTAGGAAGATTAGTCAACATTCAATTAGATATGTTTCAACACATATGTGTATAATACATTATAAAACAATATTAACACTAGAAAAAGGCAAAAAGCTGTGTTGTGATGTTTTGTGAAATAAATTACTTTACACAGATGATACAGCTAACAGAGTTGCGCTATACTGAGAAAGTAATCAAGAATTTACAATGTAATAGACAATAAACAATTCAAGAGTTGTGATAATGTGGGTACCATTTATAAATCTGTAGGCTCTTTCTGAGCAAATTTTTCCAACAATACTTTGCATTCGGAATCCAAAATTCATTACTTATAATAGATGAAAATAAACCTCTTTGTTTTTAATAAAAACAAACTACTGCATAAGTGATGAAAGGACAGTAGAATGATAAAAATTTTAAAAGCTGAGTTTTAAAATTTCAGAAATAAGCAACACTAAAGCAACCACAGCAACATACTAGCACTTGGTCAGCTCTAAGTGGATAACAACTCATACACAAAAGTATAATACAGTATTTGAATGCAGAGAGACAGAAAGAGAAATGTTCACTTGAGATTCCTACATAATTATTCTAATCAATCAACAAAAATATATTAAACACTGTGTATCAATTTTAAAACCTTTCTACCCTACCTCTAATAAAGGTGACTAGATGTCCCAATTAACACTGGAACACTCCCAGTTTACTCCTGTTATCTCAGCAAAATTATTAATTGTACCTTCCTTCACTTCCAGGTGTTCTAGTTTGGATCATAAATTATGTAGTCACCCTCCTTCTAAGTATCTGTCTCCTTCTGGCCATAGCTATTATCTATGCCCTGGTCCAGATGTCAGAATAATTACACAGATATTCTGAGACAGGTTAAATAAACTTTATGTGTATGTATAATATAGTTTCATTATCATTATGCTGTAATTGGTTATCTCAAATTCATATTCATATAAGGAAATCCCCTCTGATTCTCACCTCAATTATTCGAACTTTAAGGAGTGTACATTTTCTTTAAAAATACATTGCTCCACCAGGCTCAGTGGCTCAGCCTGTAATCCCGTGCCTTGGGAGGCTGAGGTGAGTGGATTGCCTGAGCCCGCAGGTTCAAGATCTGCCTGGGCAACCTGGCGAGACCTCATCTCTACAATAAACCAAAAAATTAGCCGGGCATGATAGCACATGCCTGTAGTTCCAGCTACTTGGAAGGCTGAGGCAGAAGGATTGCCGGAGCCCAGCAGGTCGAGGCTGCAGTGGCCAGGAGCGGCCACTGCACTCCAGTCTGGGCGACAGAGTGAGACTCCAACTCAAAAAAAAAATAAAAAATAAAAAATACATTGCTCTTATACTTTCCGGCAGGTACTAAAAAAAACTATTTAAATAGAGTCAGTACAGTGTACCAGACAAGTGACTAAAAGAATTAAAATTGCTTATCTTACAGTACTTGCTATGCCAAATGTAGAAGTATCTAGGACAAAGCTATTTCAACAGTTTAGTTGTAAGAGTACAGACAAACTATTTCACGTTATCCTAATCATATATAATAGTAATAAAAGAAACCTAAGTTACTGAACTTTTATAATTTCTCAAAATTTGTTCATTCAGTATGTAAGTTATCACACAATATTGACTTACCAAAACTATCTAATCTAAAGCACATCTACTGAGCAATATTTACTAAACAATTAGTTACATCTTTCTGAATGCTTAAAGAAAATAGTCAACCAAAGTGCCTTTCCAGAAAACCATTAGGTAATGGAATAGAAGGGGAAAAAATATAGGATAAATAATGTCCATTTATCAAAGACTGAAAAAAGTGTAAAAACATATGACCAAGTTTTAGCCAAATACACCAATCAGAATGTGTGTGTGTATACATGAATATATATATAAATTCTGTATTATTTTCTTAGTGAAAGCTAAAAAAAATTATAAATATCTTTCATACGTATTCAAACATCTGAAATTACAAATGGTATATGTCCAATTCAATCTAGTTTGGGCAAAATGGACTTAATAAATTCATATAAAAGGATGAGACTAAATGTGGTTTCAGGGATGAGTAGATCCAAGAACTTAAATGTTGTCAGTACTCCCTCTGCTCCTAGAAGCTCCACAAGGGCAACAGTTTTTATATATTTCATATCTCTACCCAGAACAAAGACTGGCACAGAGTTAGTATTTAAATATTTATTGAATAAATGAGTATCTCTTCTCTTTGTTTTTTTGCTTAGCTTCTGTACACCAGAGATTTTCGTGAAAGAAGTGACAGACAACCCAAAAGCACATTCTTCCAAATTAAAAAGTCAACTAGCAAGGTAATCCTGCTAATTCCATCTGGAAAAATCTCAGGGAATGGCTCTAGTCACTTGCCCAACCCTGTACCAATTATATGGCAAGAAGAAAGAGCAATATGTCTAGTCTTAGCTGGTAGAATGCTTACCTATGTGGCCATAAAGGAGGAAGTTGTTAAGATGAAAACAAAAAGGAGAAAAAGGAGGAAAGGTCTATAGAGGAAAAAACTAGTATTTTTTTGTTTTGTTTTGTTTTGAGTTGGAGTTTCACTCTAGTGCAGGGGCACGCTCCCAGCCACTGCAGCCTCAACCTGCTGGGCTCCGGCGATCCTTCCGCCTCTGCCTTCCAAGTAGCTGGAACTACAAGCACGCGCTACCATGCCCGGCTAGTTTAGTTTTTTGATTTATTGTAGAGACGAGGTCTCACCAAGTTGTCCGGGAGGGTTTCGAACCTGAGGGCTCGGGCAATCCACCTCCCAAAGTGCTGGGATTACAGGTTGAGCCACTGAGCCAGCCTGACAAAACTAGTAAGTACCATACATTGTTTATATGTCTTTTATTACTAGCAACAGACGCAAACACGTCATTCAGCTCAGCACTTCTTAGTGGTTTTCAGTCCTGCATATGCCACAGGGTAGTATTCAATATGTGCACACAAAAAACACAAAATTTCACAGACAGGCAAAAAGCTATTTGTTATATTCACTGATTAACCAACCACTTATAAAAGTAGTCTCTATGTCCTGAACATTTATCACTGTAGCACAAGGGAGGGATCAGCAGTCTTAAGGCACTACCAGGGGTGGGGGGAATGATGGGTGGGGAGGCACGTAACAACACAAAGAGTACCTGGTCCTAAACCACAGTAAGTGAGGAGCAGTTGGAGGCCGAAACTTCACCTGCACGTGGATTACTTACGTACCTAATCCTGACTTTTACTCCACATCTTATAATAAAATAAATTTTTTTTAAAAAAGTAGTAGTCCCTATGTAGAAACCCACCCTGATCTCACTCTAGTATGTATTCCAACCCATCATGTCATACTATTTTTTGGTCATTCTCATACTTAACTGCAATCTTACAAAGGCAAAAAAATTTCAAGTTGATTTTTAAAAAGTGATACAAGAAAACTACTCAAATTCACATACAAAGCCATTGTACGTGAGGCAATGAGGATCCATCTGACTAATAACAATTAACATATGAAAAAAAGAAAGTTAAAGTCAACAAGAATGATATTGTTTCAAGAAAGAATATGCATACCAAAGAATTCAAAGAAGCCCCTGAGAAAATTGATAAAACCAAAAATATTTTTGCAGAAATGACCTCTAGAATCATGCTCCAATAGTCAGGTGCTACCTGAAGATTTCCTATCATGCTGTCATAAAATTTTATTAAGAAAAAAAATCACAACAAAAATATCAGCATTGATTCATTCTTTGTTCATTCCAACAAATCACGACTAGTTGCAATTCAAAGCTAAATTTTAAGAATATAATCAAATAAGTAACTTTTCAAAATTTTGACTTAATTTTATAGAAAACTTCAAGTCTTTTTTTCTTTTTTACCACTAGGAAATATTGTTCATCATTTTAACTAAAATCATGAATTGGTCTCTTTCCAAGTCCAATAGGATAATTTAAAGGGACACTTGTGTACTTAAAAAAATTTGTTACTATTTTAAATACTAAACAAATACTTAAGTAAATATCTCCTCTGGGCAAGATAATGGGCTAGATTTTATGGTTGATTTGAAGCCAAATAATATAAAGGACTTTATACTAATATTTGACAGGAATTTTCAAAATTTTATGATAGCACTAGGAGGGTGGTTAATGCTTGGTGGCTAAGTAAAGAAACAGTACTCTGGGGAAAACTTTTTTTTAGAAAAACATTAACTCAGAGTTCTTTTGAAAATATAGCTTCATCTTCTCCCCTTAAGAATTTTTCAGTTCTTTCATTAAAAGGAATGACAAGATGTGAAAGTTCAAAGCCATCTCTGATCTGGCTCAACTCTAATTTTTAACTGGCAAAAGTACTGTGACCCAAAATGTATGATGGCTTAACCAAGATCACATAGTTAAGAGTTAAGACTAGTTAAAAACTGTTAAGAGCTAAGATAGGTAAGACTAGAACCTTTGTTACAGATTCCCACTTTGCCACTGTCTTAGCCAAGAGCACCTATACAATAAAAGCCCTCCTGGTGGTCACTACAAAGTGAAGACCAATAGAGTATACAAAAACACAAATTAAAAGAACAAAATAGGCTGAGCGTGGTGGCTCAAGCCTATAATCCCAGCACTTTGGGAGGCTGAGGTGAGAGGATTGCCTGAGTCCACGGGTTCAAGAACAACCTGGGCAATTTGGTGAGACCTCATCTCTACAATAAATCAAAAAATTAGCCGGGCATGGTATTGCATGCCTATAGTTCCGGCTACTTGGAAGGCTGAAGCAGAAGGATCACCTGAGCCCAGCAGGTCACCTGAGCTCGACTTTGGGGTGGCTGTGAGCATGCCACTGCACTCCAGCCTGGGTGATGGAGTAAGAATCCAACTCAAAAATAAAAAACAAAAAATATATATAACTCATATTACAACTTTCAAGAATATGTGTCTTCTGTGAGGCCAGGTAAACAAGTGTATATGCTTACTCCAAGGTATATATAAAGAAAAAAGAGAGTAAACTTAGAGCCAGACAACTGGTGTTTGAGGATCTTTCCCTTACCAGCTGTCTTATGACTGTCCCTTACTATGGGACAAAAATTTTTTAACTTAGGTCCCTCGTCTTAAAATGGTAACTATAGCACCTGTTCAAAGTAATCCTGTAAGGAACAAATTAGATGATGCTACAGATTTGAAGTGTTCCTCAAAACACTAACCACTGAAATTTGCTTGTGAGCGCCAGGAAAAAATATTTTAAATCTGGTGATAAAAATACACTGGCAATCCAGACTCGGTGGCTCAGCCTGTAATCCCGTGCTTTGGGAGGCTGAGGTGAGTGGACTGTCTGAGCCCGGGGATTTGAGACCCGCCTGGGCAACTTGGCGAGACCTCATTTCTACAATAAATCAAAAATTAGCCGGGTGTGGTAGCGCAAGCCTGTAGTTCCAGCTACTTGGAAGGCTGAGGCGGAAGGATCACCGGAGCCCAGCAGGTCGAGGCTGCAGTGGCCGGGAGCGGCCACTGCACTCTAGTCTGGGTGACAGAGTGAGACTCCAACTCAAAAAAAAAAATACACTGGCAATAAAATTGCCCCATTCCACGAGAGAGGGGCAGACTATTAAATAATTGCTATTGAATTCTATGCTTTAGTCTAGACATTGCAAAAATATGTATTACATGAGTACACTGCTCTAAACATGCAAACAGTACCATCTTCCGTAATGTTGTCCAAAGAAGACATTGAGTATATATAGCAATAAGATAGTTCAAAGGCTGAGTGATTTCTTTTTTTTTTTTTTAATTTTAAAATTGTGGGGTACAATTCAGGGTTAGGTATACAAATATTCATTGTGCAGGTACCCTTGTTGATGAGGTGTGCTCCCCTTCCCCAGGCATATTTCAACTACTGTCAATCCCTCCTCCCTGTCCCCCCCACCCCACAGTTTCCCGCTACCATCAATTCTTTTCTTATAGTATTTGTTCAAGGTCCACTTATGAGTGAGAACATGTGATACTCAGATCTTTGTTTCTGTGAAAGATCACTCAGTATTATAAATTCTAATTCCATCCAGGTTGCTGCAAAGTTCATGATTTTGTTCTTCTTTATGGCTGCGTAACATTCCATGGTGTATATGTACCACATTTTTTTATCCAGTCCTCTTTTGATGGGTAGCACGGTTGGTTCCATATTCTTGCTATTGTGAACAATGCTGCAATAAACATATGTTTGCAGGTATCTTTTTTATAGAGTGATTTGAGTTCTTACAGGTATATTCCCAGCAGGGGGATTGTGGGGTCATATGGAAGATCAATTTTTATATAATAAATGATGAATATAAATGTTATAAGTCAGTGTTTCTTTTACAATATATTTATAGATGCAAACATAAGAAAAGTATACTACTCTAAATCAGGTGTGTTTAAATACACAGTAAGAGATGAGATTTGTTTTAGTATTCACTTTTCAATAAACCATCTCTACTACTTAAAATGAACTAGGCTGTAGAAAGTACTATAGTACCAAACAGACTCCACAATTTCAGGGGCTTACATCCATATAAAAGTCCAGACCCGAATTCAGGACAGCAAGGAAAGCGCTCCACATCGTCATCCACTCCTAAGCTGATAGCTGCTCTGCCATTTGTAACACAAGGCTTTCTAGGTCCCTCTTTACATTATCAGCTCAGTTATATGAAAAGACTTTGTATCTGTCAGAGTTCAGTTAGGAAAACAGAAACCATTCCATGTATTACAAACATGAAGGTATTTATACAGAGAATTAGAGGAAGCTCAGAACACCAATGGGAAGGACAGGAAAAACTAAGGTAAAGAAAGCAGCTACAGACAATTTCAGTCAGCAGCACCAAAGTAGGTGGTACTCAAGAGCTTACCTGGAGAGACTGAATTCTTCAAGGCATCCACCAACTATCTTGGGCAGCAACAGCTAAGTAGGTAGTTATGGTAGGCTGACAAGTGGGTCTCACAAAGATGTCCACATCCTAATTCCCAGAAATTGGAAATGAGCTATCTTACGAGGTAAAAGAATGTGCAGATATGATTAAAGGTTCTTGTGATGGGGGAGATTATCCAACATTAGTCACATAGGTTCAACATAATCCTAAAGGTTTCTATGAGAAGGCAGAAGGATTATGAGTCAGTAGTAGATGTGAGAGGCTGAAGAGATACAAAATAAGCCATAAGGCAGCCTCTAGTAGCTACAAGAGACAAGAAAATAGATTCTCCCCTCAGTGCTTCCAGAAGGAATCAGCCCTACAGACTCTCTGACTTTAGCCAGGTAAGACTAATTTTAGACATCTCACCTCCAAAACCCTAAGATAAAAAAATTGTTTTAAGTCACTAAATTTGTGATAATGTGGAACAACAGGAAACTATTACAGCGGTCATCCTAGACTTTCCTAAACAATACTGCAAACTTTCTATCTGCCTCAGCTATCTGTGAAGAACATTAGCCTCTCTCTTTCTCTTCCATCTTCCAAATCTCAGCAGGACACTAACATAGAACTGCACAAGGGAGCTTGTGATACAATGCCAATGAGTCCTTAGAACAGAGTGGTGGTAGTGGACAATCCAGCACAAGAATAGAGGAAATCTTCAGGGGCCAAGCTAGAGATGACACAGATCAATTCTGTTCCCACTCGATTGCCTAGAACTCTGTTATACAGCCCTATCTAAGCATAAGGAAACACAGAAATGTCATCTAACTTGTCTCTATAAATAGAAAACTGATCAGGTACACAGCTCTGGCACACCATCAAAGAATTTAGAAGAAATATAATAAAATGGTGATAAAAGTGTGAAAGCCAAGCAGGAAAACAACGAAAAGTAGCTCTCCAAAGCTGTTGGCAAATACATTCAAGCAGTCACTGTACATGCAAAAACAAAAGTTATCTATTAAAAAGATGTATACATCTTTCAAAACAGTAGAAGATAATACCATATAAATTGTCATTTTTATGAAGGTATTATCTTTAAATTCTACACTATTCAGACTTAGTAATAATAATGTAGATAGTGAATTCCATAATGTACTTGTTTTAATAATACTATTGTTGGCAGCTGAATTAAGGGAAAATGCTTGTGTATTTCAAATGAGACAGGAAATCACTTTTTCATTTTCATTTTTAATTTAGCTTACAGAGAAATGTTAACTCAAAAACAAGATGGCTGCGCAATTTATAATCTCTATAATATTAGTCAGGTCAATTTGGAATGCAACAGCCATTGTTATGAGGTTTATTAAGATATGTACAGTGCCAGTCACAAATTTTTATTAAAATCTGAGTTAATATTTTAAATTTTGAAACTGCAAATACATAGCTAGTGAAAGAATGAGGGTTTATGCTATAATAGAGGGGAAGAGGGGAAACAGTTCTATAAAGCTCTTAATATAAGAAAATGTATTTTTAAAGTAAGTTTCACCAAATAATCGTTTTGTTGTTGTTGTTGTTGTTGGTTTTTTTGAGTTGGAGTCTCACTCTGTCGCCCAGACTGGAGTGCAGTGGCCACCCCCGGCCACCACAGCCTCGACCTGCTGGGCTCAGGTGATCCTTCCGCCTCAGCCTTCCAAGTAGCTGGAACTACAGGCGCGCGCGACCACGCCCAGCTAATTTTTGATTTATTGTAGAGATGAGGTCTCGCCAAGTTGCCCAGGAGGGTCTCAAACCCGTGGGCTCAGGCAATCCACTCACCTCAGCCTCCCCAAGCGAGGGATTACAGGCTGAACCACCGAGCCCGGCTCAAATAACCGTTTTAAACACACCAAAAATTTGTTCATTTTAACCTTGAATTTTAACTTTTTATTTCTCCTGTGAAAAAGAAAATGTCTATCAATCTTCCAAACTTCTGGATTACTTTAATGATTATTCTGAGACTGCAACATAGGTGAACTGCTTAAAGTAATTCTTATTAAATACAACTACTTATTTTGTGAATATTTTCTTGGTACTATAAAATTTAAGAACTATGAACTTTAAAATTACTGTGAGGACGATTTTAGTCCGTCTTCATAGGTTCCCGCTTGTTCTTATTTTTCCCTACCTTACAACCATCTTCCCTTCCCAAATGCCTGTCCTTGGAGCACAAGCTCCAGCATCAACATGCAAACAATAGCCTTTCATAAACTACTTAACGAAGCATATTTGTATACCTAACCCTTAACTGTACCCCACAGTATCAAAATAAAAAATATTGATTAAAAAAAAAAAAAAACTAGCTCACACCATTGCATAAGGAAGGGTAAGTCCCTGTAACAAATCCAGATAGAGAGATTCATCTTTCTGTGGTCCTGTTTCCATGACTGAACCCTGACTGGTACACATTATCACTTTAATTTTAAATCTCTTTTATTAACATTGTCCTATATACTACCATACCCATTTATGTTGATTTGAAAAGCCACCATTTAAGACTATATAAAATATAAAAGTTTAAGCTTGCTCACTTTTGTAGGCAAAATTCTAAAATAATTCCCAATGAGCCATACTCTTATATAATTCCCTCTTGAGTATGGACAAGTCTTATGATGCAGTGCGTTCCCAGGATTATGTTACCTTAAGAGGGAGGATCCCGCCAAAAACAAAATTTATTTGTGTATTTATTCTTACATGCTTAAACTTCAGTCATCTTCAAAGTACTCTCCATTTGATGCAATATACCTATTGAGATGCTTTTTCCACTGCTCAAAAAACAGTTTTTGAACTCATCAATTTTTATGCCTTTTAGTCTTTCTGCCATTTTTTGTTTCACTTCTACCACACTGGCAAAACATTTCCTTTCGAGAACATTTTCATCTGGGAAAAAAAAAAAAAAAAGTCACTCGGGAAAGACTAGGTGAATGAGGATGGGGCACAGGGATCATGCCATTTTTGGTAAAAAACTGCTGAACACTCAGCGAACTGTCCGTTTGTTCAAAAATCACCTTCATAAAATGGGCAAATGCGCTGAAAGAATCTCCAAAAAAAATCCACTGAAACTAAACACAGCCTCTCACAGCAACACTAGCTGGTACACTGATGACATTCAGTTCCTGGAACACTTACCTAGAGGGGGAAACCTGTGCTACAAGGGGTCCACCCTCCTAATGATAATTCCAGGTTTTTTGGGGGGGGTCCTCCCTCACATATTGCAAATAACTGCAGACATAATGTCCCTAACCAGTTAACTTTTAATTATTTAAAAAGGAAATTATCCTAGGTGGGCGTGATCTTATCAGGTGACCTGACAGAAAGCAAATAGCCCTAGAACCTGAGGCTGGCCTAAAGAACTGAGAGCAACATAGTCATCAAGCAAACTTGGAACAACAAAGAACTGAATTCTACTACAATTTCAATGAGCTGCAAAGAGGACCCAGAGATCCAGATGAGGAGGCAGCCGATCACACCCTAAAATCAGCCATCTAAGACACTTAACAGAGAATCTAAAGCTATTACATACCCAGATTTCTGACATATAGAAACGAGATAAGAAATAGGTATTATTTTAAGCTACTATGTTTGTGGCAATTTGTTATACATCAATACAAAACGAATATACCCACAAACCACTCTTGTATTTATAACCAATTTCTTAATGCTCAAAGTGGACTATTCATCTTGAGAGAGGTAAGAAAGATGGAAAGATAAATTGCAAAGCAGTTTTACTAACTACACCACACTATGAGATAAGGTTATTTTAGAACAGAATATTTGGCTGAGCACGGTGGCTCAAGCCTGTAATCCCAGCACTTTGGGAGGCCAAGGCAAGAGGACTGCCTAGGTCCAGGGGTTTGAGACCAGCCTGGGCAAGTTGTTGAGACCCCGTCTCTACAATAAATCAAGAAAAATTAGCTGGGCATGGTGGCACATGCCTGCAGTTCCAGCTACTTGGAAGGATGAGGGGGAAGGATTACATGAGCTCACCAGGTCAAGGCTACGGTGGCCGTGAGCGTGCCACTGCACTCCAGCCTGGGTGAGGGTGAGACTCTGGAAAAAAAGCACAGAATATGTTATATAGAATCCACAAATAATACCATCTCAGAAGAAAACCATGAGATAAAAGCAGTCGGTAAATCACTGCAGTACTTAATCTCATGCAGTAATTCTACAGGGTATACCCCCAGGATATTAAAAAAATGCTGGAAATAGTTTTTTTATTTCCAAAATCTCTGAAGCCAGAGACTCCTGCATAGTCGTTTTTATTGTTGATTTTTTCCATGTTTATCTTAGGTATAAAGACTTACTTAAAAACTGATCCTTATCTCTGTTAATGGTTTTGCTCATTTACATCCAGAAAACATACATTGTGGACATATTTTTAGCAGAAAACTATAAACTGTTGCAATTCTTTATTGGCTTATATCTCATAAAATGAACCACAGCCGAAACAGTCTATAAGAAATTTAGCTAAAGCTGACATAGCTAAACACAAGGTTGCCTAGAATAAATGATCAAATGTTGCTAAATTTCTCTCTAAACAGAAGCAATATTCCATACAGTTATGAAGTATTACAAACATGAAAAGGTTTATCAGGTTCATAAAAAATGCCATAGCATCAGGAAATTGGTTTGAGAACTTGGAAGTAAGATATAAGAGAAATGAAGGTTACTATTAACAATTTTTCATTTTAGGACCACAATACTGTCATCTAATCAAGGAGAAATATTATGCAAAATTTTCAAAATCACAACTAATCATTGTTTTTTGAGTCAATTTGTCTATTCTCACAGTAGCTACTCAAAATTATAATAAAATGCAAAAGATGTCAATAGTCCTTCAAACAATCCAAATAAGCTATAATGCATTAACAGCTCAAAATTTCCATATTTAAATTAAAAAATAAATAAAAGTATACTTCTCCATCATGGGTTGACAGGGAGACTGCTTATCCTAAGTCACTCAGGGATGCAGGCAGATAAAGGATCCACTATCTCAAACATTCCCTGTCAGTGCGATAGAGGAAAAGAGAATATGGCAAAGCATGCAATGACACTGCAAGTTTCTCCTCAAAAATAAAATACTTCAAAAAAGAAAATGAAATTATGAACCAATATCTTTTATAAAAAAAAGAAATGACACACTATCACATTTCACTGGCCAATGCAAGTCATGTGTTCATGCTAAGTTCAAAATAGTGGGAAAACTCAATCCTACCTGCTATGATCTGAGTATTTGTGTCCCCCACCAAAATTTATATGCGAAAACCTAATCACCAATGTGAAGATTTTAGGAGGTGGGACTTTGCAGAGGGGATTAATCATGAGGGCTTAGCCCTCGTGCGTGAGATTAGTGCCCTTACAAAATAGGTGAAAGAGAACATATTCTTCCCTTCTAGCATGTGAAGACAGAATGAAATGGGACCATCTATGAGAAAGTGGACCTCACCAGACAGAATCTGACAGCACCTTGGTCTTGGATTTTCAAGTTTCCAGAATTGTAAGAAATAAATTTTTATTGTTTGTAAGCCACTCAAATTTATAGTATTTTGTTATCGCAGCCTGAATGGACTAAAACATTACCACATATACATGGAAGAAAACCAAATATCTATGAACAGCCCTAACAACTACCACATACCCCTAAAAGAATAATTCCATCAGCTGTTCTCCAATTCCCATTCCTCCTCTCACCTTTCAGTGACTTGTCTTTATATTCATTATTTCTATTTCAAACTCTTCTCCAACTACCATCTGCTTACCTCTTCCCATTTATAGCAAAACTGTTGGAGAACTGCTAGCTGTCTTCACTTCTTCATAACTCACTCATTAATTAACCTACTACATTCTAGTTTCCACCCGAACATTATAATGAATCTATTCTTGCTAAAGCCAAACAACTCTGTGAAATTTTTTTTAACCTCTAGGTATTCACTGCCTATCACTGTTGGCCTCTCCTGGAAACGTTCTCCTCCCATAACATTAAAAATCTTCTGGGTTTTATTCTAGCTCTGTGGCACCAAAGTCTGGGTATCTTTTGAAAGACTTGTAGCACACTGAAATATTGAAATCCTTGAGGGTTTTGCATTAGATTCTCTGTTTTTATTGTATATACTCTGATCTTTATCCACTACCATGAATTCAATTCCCCTTTATGCTAATGATGTTCAAACCCATTTTATCTTCAACCCAAATCAAAGCTCCATATCCATATATTCTACTGCCTCTCAAACATCTAAGCTTAGATTTCACGTAGGCATCTCACACATTCTCAAAGATGATGTTATCTTCCTTCCAAAAATCTCTTACTTCTCATTTTTCCCATTTAAGTAAATAGAATTTCCCTTTTACCAGAATATAGTCATCACCCTTGACTCCTTTTCCCTCATTCTACACACTACCAATTACCCAGTACTATTTAGTCTAACTCCCAAGCAGCTCTGAGATCAGCTAGTATTCCTCACTCTCGCTGCTACAACCAATTTCAAGTCATTATCTCTCACCTTGATTTCTGCAGTAGCCTAGAGTTGATCATTGTCCTTCTTCCAATCTAGCATTCCCATCTAAGCTCTTCTCCACAGCATAGCCAGAGCAATCCTTCTAAATATATACACCTCATCTTATCACCTCCAAGGTAAAACCCTTCACTACCTGAATTCAATTCCCATTTATGCACCCTGATTTCAGAAGCAAATCCATGGCTTAAGAGAGTCTTTAAGATTTGACATTTGCTTCCACTCCAGACTCAACCCATTATCCCCCTACCCTGTGTATTCTAAAGTTAGCCATATAAAACTACTTTGAGTTCTCTGAATTTGCTGTGCTTTATACTATTGGACCTTCACCAACGCTATTTTTCTCTGCCTACAACACTCTCCCTCTTCATTGGGTTATTTCCTATGGTTAGCTCTTCACTCTTCAGCTTGCCCAGTGTGCCACTACAAACCCAATATTTTCCATTTTATGCACTTCTCTCACTACATTATAATGGCCTGCTTTTCTGTCTGAATCTTGCACTGTGCTACGAATAATATATATTTAGGGATAATGGCTGTCTTATTCATCATTCTACCTCCCAAATCCAGCGCAGTACCTACGTAACATGTAGTATTCATCAATAAATATTGTTGGATAAAGAAATGATAGAGCCGGGCTCGGTGGCTCAGCCTGTAATCCTGCGCCTTTGGGAGGCTGAGGTGAGTGGATTGCCTGAGCCCGCGGGTTCGAGACCCGCCTGGGCAGGCGAAACCTCATCTCTACAATAAATCAAAAAAATTAGCCGGGCGTGGTAGCGCGCGCCTGTAATTCCGGCTACTCAGAA
>CAUYQG010043746.1:0-15365 GCA_963574415.1 Tarsius wallacei | reverse complement strand
GAAATGCATGGGCCATAAGAGATAAGATAGTCAACTGGGACCTCATTAAACTGACAAGCTTCTGCAAAGCCAAATAAACCATCAAGACAGCAGGGAGACAGCCCACAGACTGGGAAAAAGTATTTGCCAACTCCATGTCTTTCAAAGGTCTAACATCTTGGATCTACAAGGAACTCAAACGTGCTGAAAAGAAAAAAAACAAACAACACCATTACAAAGTGGGCAAAAGATATGAATAGACACCACAAAAGAAGACATAGGAGAGGCCAACAGACACATGAAGAAATGTTCAACCTCACTAATCATCCAGGAGTTACAAATTAACACTACACTGAGATACCACCTAACTCCAGTCAGAAGCCATTATCAATAACTAAAAAAAAAACAGATATTGGAGAGGATGTGGTGAAAAGGGATCACTTCTACATTGTTGGTGAGAGTGTAAACTAGTGCAACCTCTGTGGAAAGCAGTGTGGATATTCCTAAAAGTTCTAAATATTGACCTCCCATGTGACCCTGCAACCCCCCCTACTGGGAACGTACCCTGAAGAACTCAAATCACTCTATAAAAAAGATACCTGCACACGTATGTTTATTGCAGCATTGTTCACAACAGCAAGAACCTGGAACCAACCATGCTGTCCATCAAAAGAACATTGAATTAAAAAAATGTGGTACATATACATGAAATACTATGCAGTCATAAAAAAGAACAAAATCATGAATTTTGCAACAACCTGGATGGAACTAGAGTCTGTAATATGAGTGATATCTCACAGAAACAAAGATCTGTGTATCACATGTTCTCATTCATAAGTGGACCTTGAACATCTATTGTAATACTATAAGAAAAGGATTGATAGTGGCGGGAAACTATGTGGGGGAACAGGGAGGGCAAGGGTGGTGGGATTAAAGGTAGTCAATATCTGTCTGGGGACAGGGGGACACCCCTTATCAACAAGTATGCCTGAAAGATGCATATTTGTATACATAACCCTTTACCCCACAATTTTAAAATAAAAATTTGTTTTAAAAAAAATCTATTGCATTTTTAAAATTTGGTAATGAGTAGATTTTTAACTGTCCTCACCACAAAAAATAAGTATGTGATGTAAGTATATGTTAAATGTCTTGACTGAACCATTGCAAATTATATCATTCAAAACAACCTGTTGTATATGAAATATATATACTATTTTTCATTTGTCAACTTAAAATAATGAATTTTTTTTGTATTTGGAATCTCACTCTGTCACCCAGACTGGAGGGCAGTGGCACCCTCCTGGTCACTGCAGCCTTGAACTGCTGGGTTCCTGCGATCCTTCCACCTCAGCCTTCCAATAGCCAGAACTACAGGCACACACAACCATGCCCAGCTAATTTTTGATTTATTATAGAGACTCCGTCTCGCCATGTTGCCTGGTTTGGTCTCGAACATGTAGACTCAGGCAATCCTCTTGCCTCAGCCTTCCAAATTGCTGAGCCACCGAGCTTGGCCTGTCAAACTGTCATTTTAAGGAAGCAGATAGATTGCCAATGTGTTTCCTAGAGACAGAAGATTTTAGTCTACCTACATCAGCATAGTAGAAAAGACCCTTTGCTTTAACCTTTACAAAAAAGGTAACCTGAAATAACCTGATGTTAATTAATTCTTTTTTTTTCTATTGTTCTGTTTCCTGGTTCCCATCTTACAAAACCCACTGTTCTGCTATTGCCCAGGAAGAGCTTTTAGAATGGCATCTTCCCTATTCGTGAATTGAGAATAAAAGCCACTTAAATCTAACAACTAAATTTGTTGTATATCTGTCTTGTAAAGATATTTTGCTTTCACTTTTCTTTACATACAGTAGATGTTCAATGAATATCTAAAGCATAAAAAAAGAAATTCTTAAATAATTGGATTTAGTTGATACTTTAAAAGAGCTATCTTTCTCTTATAGAAGTCTGGATAAAAGTAATTGAAAGAGAAATATGATGTTGAAACATTGGAATACAATGTAATGTATGACCCGCATGATCCCACCATACCGTAGCACTTGTTTTTAAATGTTTATCCTAGTCTCACTAGGACGACATCACAACTTCTTAAGGGCTGAAGCCACATCTTGTATTATTGCAGTACTTCCCATATTTTCTTTATAAGTTAGAATTCAATAAACATTGACTACTCTTCTAGAGACAAGTTTCTTTCTCTTTTCATATTGCTTTTGTTTCTGAAGAATGTGTTGCCTCACAGAAGAGTTGAGTTAAAGAGGTGGGTTAAAGTTGAATGAGAAATAGGAGATTTGCATAGATAAGTAGTTTTCTTAAAATAACTATTTTTCTAATTATAAAGAGCAATACAATGAAAAAACCTGGCAGACACCAATGTACACAAATGATTAAGGTTAAGATCAGTAGTAAAAAGACTTTTCCTACTATGATGAACTGAGGTCATATCAACTCTGTGGTATTATTACCAATATGGCATTATAGTAATACATATTGAGGTAATCATGAGAAAATATTACACACCCTCAAATTGAGGGACATCCTGCAACACACCAAACCAGTAGTTTTCAAAAATATAGCAGTCATGAAAGACAAGGAAAGACTGAGTAACTGTTATAGACTTGAGGAGACTATGAAGGTCCTGCATCCAAATGCAATGTGAGATCCTGAATTGGATCCTGAAGTAAAGGATATTAGTAAACAAAAACAACAAAACAAAACAAAATTAGTGAAATCTGAGTAGTCCATAGCTGTGATTCTTGTTTTTTTTTTTTTAGGTGATTATAGCTATGCTGCTGTTATTTTGTAATTTAATAATTTTTCTGTATATTTGAATTTTGATTGTTTTAATGAATTCAATTTCTCATAACTAAAAGTGTAAATCTGTATAGTGATAGTGAATAAGGATTTTCTCCTTTTAGTTTCATGTCCAAAATAAATTTTTTGTGGAAACTATTTTATTCCAGTCTTTTATTCAAGGGAACTTGGGATAAATAACTTCATAAATTTTCTGGAGATAAGTTTGCTTTTGGAGAGATTTGCAGCCAGCAGTGTAAACCTTCTTAGCAACTGTTCAGATGTTTATACCTTCTATGTGTTCATTCATGTCCTCGCATGGGTATGACTAATTCTTATAAGACACTCCTGTGCTGGCTGGCTATACTCAGACTGCCTTAAAAAAAGCATAGTAGCAAATGTTCACTTATTTACTTTACAAACCTAAAATCTGTTTTATTCTATCTTACAACACAAAAAGTTAGTCAAGGTTGGTAAGTTTTTTGTTATTTATTTCGGGGGAGGAAATATAATTCTCCTCAGTCTTCATAAGCCTGTTCTTGGTAGAACCCCTACAACAAAAAGCATATTAGCAAGAGAAAAGCATGCTTATTAATGACTGCATCATACGGGGGAAACATCAGTGAAAGGTAACACAAAGCAATGGTCTCAAATATCCTCAACTAAGAACAATAATTTTAGAAACAAAACAAGACAAAGGAAAACAGTTTTAAGCTTACGAAGGTGGACGTGTGAACAGATATATATATGGGAAGAAACTAATGGAGTAATGTTTGTAGATTCCTCTGGGGCCATCTCTGAGTTGATGAGTTATCTTCTCATCAGAGTTGATGAGTTATCTTCTCATCAGTACAAGTAAGGCATCTTTCTCAAAGGAATTTTTGTCTTGCTACAGGTAGAACAGGGAAGTTCAGAGAGCCTATTCTGCAGCGGGCCCTTCTCAAGTGCCTGCAGCTTGAAATAATCAGTATGCCAAATCAGCTAATTTTGGAGAGGCATATTCGGGTTAATTCACCATATCCTTTTCTTCCAGCAAATTTATTTGCTAAAAAATCTACAGCTCATACAAAAGCACAGAGAGCAGAGTAATCGAAATACAGAAATGAATACAGACATTCTGCGATTTACAGATTTGGAAAACCCCAAAAGAAAGGAAAATAAGGAAAAGTTCAAAATAGCAAAATAGAATAACTCCTGTATGTACATCAAGAGTTCTTGCATACTGAGGTGAGTGGATTGCCTGAGCCCGCGGGTTCGAAACCCACTTAGGCAACTTAGCAAGACCTCATCTCTACAATAAATCAAAAAAATTAGCTGAGTGTGGTAGCGCACGCCTGTAGTTCCAGATACTTGGAAGGCTGAGGCGGGAGGATCACCGGAGCCCAACAGGTCGAGGTTGTGGTGGCCGGGAGCGGCCACTGCATTTCAGTCTGGGTGACAGTGAGACTCCAATTCAAAAAAAAAAAAATTATTTTTTCTGAGTACCACAGGATCTCACTCATAAGTGGACACTAACATTAGGCACAGATAGGCACAATGGGAACCAGACACTGGGCTATCCTAACGCAGAAAGGGAGAGGGGAAGAGGAAACCCATCCTTTGGCTACAATGCCCACTACTGAAGGGATGGCGGAAAGCTCATCAGAAGCCCAAACTTCACTCTCATGCAATATGCTTGCATAACAAATTCTTAAGTGTACCCCAGGTTTCTAAAATAATTAAAAAATAATGTTTTATAAACAAGATAAAATCGTCACTTTGAAGCAACTATGAAATGAATATCTAACATTAATTATTGACAAAGCCCATACAATGTTAAAATCAGTTCAAAGAAAAATCCAAATAACACATGGATATATGTAGGCAAATATACTGCAGGCAATTTAAACAACCTACAATGCTGATACAAATTTATAAATAGGTATAAAACATAACTACTCACAGGGCAAATTTTATTTGCTTTTCTATAAATAAGAATCATTTGCATTGCTATCAGTTTTCAGTACAGAATTATAAAAGTTCTGCAGATGTATCAGCAGGATGTGCTAGACAGGACATCAGTAATATATATGGTCAGTTTCAACACCATTCACTATTTTCACTAATCCTGGGTGCAACAATGGTACCCTTTCTCTAGATTTGACTGACTAGCCCAATCTTACATTGATTTTATGAGTAAAATAAGTATATATTTTAAACATTTACTACATGCCAGGCACTATGCCAGGCCTGAACTTATAAAGTCAAAAACTGCAAAGGGTCTGAGTTTGATCCCACTGGCAAACTAACTAGTTAGCCTTCCACAGTTTCATATACATATACTGACTGAGGAATGCCAGACTCTGGGTCAGAAACAGTTTATAGCAGCAAAACAAACAGTATGAGCAATATCTTAGTCCCTGTCGCCATTGCTGCTATCCCCATAAGGGTAATGGGGTGATAGCAAATGTTTACGTGTGTATGCAGTGCGTTTGTATTACAGGAGGTTGAGCCTAAAATTAAGAGATTCTTGACTTTTTTTTTTGAGTTGGAGTCTCACTCTGTCCCCCAGACCGGAGTGCAGTGGCTGCTCCCAGCCACTGCAGCCTCGACCTGCAGGGCTCCGGCAATCCTTCCAAATAGCTGGAACTACTGGCGTGCGCTACCATGCCCGGCTAATTTTTTTATTTATTGTAGAGATGAGGGCTCGCCAAGTTGCCCAGGCTGGTCTTGAACCCACAGGCTCAGGCAATCCACTCACCTCGGCCTCCCAAAGTACAGGATTACAGGCTGAGCCACCAAGCCCGGCTAGATTCTTGACTTTTATAGACCACTGGCATCCATGGTCATTCTCTTTTTCAGGAGAGATTGCTTGCTAAACAAATTTGTGGGACAAGAAAAAGAAGGCATCTCTATGGAAGGAGATTTATATTTACAAGAACACAACTTCTAGATTCCAGGACTTTCTGGTAAGTAGATATTCTTAACAGCTCCCTTTTCTCAGAAGACCTGAACCATGCAGGAATGTGATAAAAACCCCACATAACTATCTCATAACATAAACTATATATTAAAAAGACAGATCTTCAATTTTGGTGTATTACATTAGAAAAATCACGGTCCGAGATTCTTACTTGGAATGCTTAATTTTACTGACTGGAGGCAAATAAAAGAAATTCCTAATCTGTTTGCAAGAGTCAGAGGATATTCCAAAGAGGTCAAAATATTAGGGCTGAAATGAAAAGAATGATTAAGAAATGCCTACATTTCTAGGGAAAGAAATAGTATTCCTCTCAGAAAGAGCAGAGTTTTTGTTGAATGAGAAACCCTAATGTTCTTTGGTTGCAAAATATCAGGAGACAGAAAGTTGTGGAAGATAAGAATGAACACAGGTAGAATTCATATTGTGAAGAGCATTGTATAGTATAAAAATTAGTTGGATGCTATCTTTCTTGTCAATCTGTAAACACTGAAAAATGGTCAGAAACAAAAGTTCTATTTTTGGTTACAAAGAATTTTTCAGGCAAAAAAAATTGTTTAGTCTAGAAGAAGTCAGATAGAAGAATGGAACCAAATTCCTCTTAACTCATGATATTAAAAATCTACAATAACTTGGCATTGACCGATGTGATATTATTTACACAGATTACATTCAGAAAAATACCAAATAAGTCTGCTTTTGATAGGACCAGGTTCTAGAATTAGAATTTGAGACTTATATCTGGGAAAATAAATTGTATATGTAATTATTTCATGCTTTAATGCAGATGAATTTACATAAAATCAAATATTTTTACTATCTAACATAAATCTGAGCATACTCTGCCTCACTGTGAACAAATATAAAGAATCAATTGAGAATTTTAGTCCACAACAGGAGAAAGCATGTTTGCATTTTACATTTGTCTGGAAAATCAAACCATTATTTTATTTTGTTTTATTTATTTTTTTAGCAGAGATAAGGTCTTGCTGCATTGACCAGGCTAGTCACAAACTGAAAACATCAGATTAAAAACCTTCCTTTATAGTATGTGTTTTAACAAAGACTACTACAACATATATATTTTGTGGGTTAGATTGATGTACTTATGTTTTCATAATAGATTACAATACTAACCTTAAGTTCAAGCCATAGCCAAAGTGAAAATACAGAAAATGTTGGACATTTTTATACCTATTTATAAATTTGTATCAGCATTGTAGGTTGTTTAAATTACCTGTAGTATATTTGCCTATATATATTCATATGTTGTTTGGATTTTTCTTTGAACTGAGGGAGAAATTGTATCTCTCAACTATCTTTAATTCACTTGGCTTTTAAGATAATTTTCAATTTTTATCCAAGATATTTACCATTCACTGAATACTTGGTTTTACGTTAGATACAGGGACATACACAAACAAATTTTTAAAGCATATCTCTGCCCTCATCACACATGCAATGGTAAGAACCTACGTTGTAAACACCTTTAATAATTCAGAAGAAAGACAGATGTTGAGAAAAGAGTAGAAAGACAATAAAAAGCTGACTTTGCCAAGAGAAGATAATTCTAGGAGGAAATAAACATGGTAACCTTAAAATTGTAATGACGCTCAGAACACCCAATTCTGTCTGTTCTTTGGAGCTCAGTAGAATCTTTTTTGTACTAGTCATTTTCGTATTCTTTCCAGAATTTGTTAATTTTTATGAAGAATGGTGTTCAAAATCAGAATAGGTAGATGGAAGGCAACTCCTATAATACATGTAGTGGGTATATTCCAGTTCCTCATTCCATCATGAACTTTCCAATAATAATTTACTTGAGAAATTCGTTCAATTATTTCTAATTCTGGTCCCTTGTTGTGAGTTCATGCCTTTCTTAACCAGTCTACAGATCTGGACATTGGATCATCTCTAAAGCATGAATTCAAATTCTTCCTGTTGTTTCTGCTTCTTGTTCAAATGCCAATTGTGTTTTTCTTTATCAAGCTTTAAACATTGCTGTTATAATTGATCTTATTAAAAAAAGATTTTATACTCCAAATATTAGTCTATTTTTATGGGCACCCATCTTCATGTTACCTTTTGTTACAACAACAATAATAATATTAACTACATCATAGCTAATAATTTATAAGTAATAAAATAGTATTTTCTGATACACATTCTGTCAACTTAGAACAATTTCTAGAAATTACTTTCATCTTTATTATAGTCTACCAAGCTATAATTAGAATATAGGGCATTGTCTGTGTCAGAAAATT
Organism: Tarsius wallacei; assembly: GCA_963574415.1. NCBI lineage: Eukaryota > Metazoa > Chordata > Mammalia > Primates > Tarsiidae > Tarsius > Tarsius wallacei. The sequence goes on along the minus strand of CAUYQG010043746.1, from coordinate 7,355 downwards.
GCTTAAATACCCTCTTCCATAGGGTGATGCAATTCACACAAATAATGTTTAATATGTAAGTGATTATTTCTTTTGACTAATAGAATCAGTAAGCAATGAGCAAGTTTCATCAATTGCAGTGTCACAGAATGTTTACTGCCATAGAGGAGCTAGGAACTATTTAATTCAATTTATTGTTTTCACATATGAAATTTATACTTAAATCAGAGGTTGAAAAACTATAGCCCATGGGCTAAATCCAACTGCCAACATTTTTTATAAATAGAGTTTTATTGAAACATAGACTTGTCTATTTTCATATTTTCTATGACTCTTTTTGTGCTGCAGTGGTGATTTAAGAAATTTCAATAAAACTACCCAATTCATAAAGCCAAAAGGCTAAAATATTTATTAGTTCCTTGTCTTTTCAGAAATGTTTGCCCACTCATGTAGATAGCAGGTATAATCTGCCCACAGTCGCATTTCAGATCAGTGACAAAATTGGTCTAGAATCTATATTTCCTTAGGCCATGCTCTTTCTTTTATTTCAAAGATGTAGAGTACAATTCAGGATTAGGTACATAAGTGGTCATAATATAGGTGAAGTTTGGGCCTCTCTCTGGTCCCCAAATTTCCTGGTTTCAGATCAGGTACCCTTATTGATGAGACTTGTTCCTCTTCTCTCCCTCCCCTGGCAGTGTCCCACTACTGTCAATTACTTTCTTATAGTATTATGATAAATGTTCAGGGTCCACTTATGAGTGAGAACATGTGGTACTCAGTTCTTTGTTTCTGGAATAGATCACTGAGTATTAAAAACAATAAATCCATCCAAGTTTCTTCAACATCCATAATTTTGTCCTTCTTTATGGCTGCATGATATTCCATCGTGTATATGTACCACCTTTTTTTTAATTCAGTCCAGTTTCAAAGGGCAGCATGACTAGTTGCACATTTTTGCCACTGTAAATAGTGTTGCAGTAAACATGTGTACACAAATATCTTTTTTGTAGAATAATTTGTTTCTCTGGGTATATTCCCAGAATAGAGATAGCTGTACTGTACAAGGTTAATATTAGGTCTTTTAGAAATTGCTCCACGCACACAGGTTGTACTAATTTACACTAACACCAACAGTGTAGAAGCGCACCTTTTCTCTGCATCCTCTTAAGCATCTGTTGTTTTTTGAGTTATTGATGATGGCCATACTAACCAGAGTTAGGTAGTATCTCAGGGGTTTTCACTGGCATTTCTTTGATGATTAATGAGGTTGAGAATTTTTTTCATCTATCTTTTGACTGCTCTCATGTCTTCTTTTGAGAAGTGTCTATTTATAAAATTTGTCCACTTTTTAATAGATCTGTTTTTTTTTATTTCAGCACTTTTCAATTTCTTATAGATCTTGAATGTTAGGCCTTTGTCAGATATATAGTTGGAAAATATTTTCTCCTATTCTGTGGACTGTCTTCCCACTCTCTTGATGGTTTCTTTTACTATGCAAAAGCTTTTCATATTGATGAGGTTCCACTTGTCAATCTTATCTCTTATGGCATGGGCCTTTGGTATTTTGATCAGGAATTTATTGCTTACTCTGAGTCCCACTAGGGCGTCTCCTGTGTTTTCTAAGATTCTTATAGTTTGAGGTTTTATGTTTAGGTTTTTGATCCATTTAGAGTTAATTTTTGTGTATGATGATAGGTAGGGGTCTTGTTTTAATTTTCTGCATGTAATCAGTTTTCCCAGCACCATTTGCTGAATAGGTTCTCCTCTCCCAGTGGTTGCTGGTGGAAGCTTTGTCAAAGATGAGTTGGTTAAGACATTGAGGTTTTGCTTCTGGAATCTCTATCCTGTTCCATTGGTGTAGATGCCTGTTCTTGTACCAATAACAGGTTGTTTGGATTATTGTAACTTTATAATAAATTTTAAAGCCTGGAAATGTGATACCTCCTGCTTTGTTTCTTTTGCTAAGAATTGTTTTGTCTATCTGTGGTCATTTATGTTTCCATATCAATTTCTGTATTATCGATTCCAGATCTGAGAAGAATGATGTTGGTAATATAATGGGTATGGCATTGGATCTGTAGATTGCCTTTGGAAGGATGACCATCTTACACATTTATTTTGTACCCTGACACTTTGCCAAAGTTCTTTATCAGTGCAAGAAGGTTTTTGACAGATTCTCTTGGGTTTATAAGGTATAGGATCATATTGTCGTCAAAGAAGGATAACAACTTTTTTTTTCTATTTGGGTACACCTGATTTCCTTCTCTTGTCTGATTGCTCTAGCTAGGACTTTCAACACTATGTTGAACATGAGGGGTGAGAATGAGCAGCTTTGTCTTGTTCAGGTTTTCAGGGGAAATGCTTCCAATTTCTATCCATTTAACAATATTTTGCCTGTGGGTTTATTGTAGATGGCTCTTACTATTTTGAGGTTTGTTCCCTCTATGCCTAGGTGTTCAAGAATTTTTATCAAAAATGGATGCTGGATTTTGTCAAAAGGTTTTCCTGCATCTAATGATATAATCATGTGGTTCATGTTTCAACATCTGTTGATGTGTTGAATTATATTTATGATCTTGCGGATGTTGAACCAGCTCTGCATCCCAAGAATGAAGCCTACTTGGTCATGGTGGATGATTTTTGATATGTGTTGTTGGATCCGTTTTGCTAGACGAGAATTTTTGAATCTATGTTAATCAGAGATATTGGCCTGTAGTTGTCTTTCTTTGTTGGATCTTAATCCAGTTTGGGTATTAGTATGATGTTAGCTTCATAAAATGATTTGGGAAGTGTTCCATCTTTCTTGATTGCCTGGAATACTTTCAATAACACTGATATCAGCTCCTTTTTTGATTTGTAGAACTCCACTGAAAAGCCTTGTGGTTCAGGTTTTGTTGTTGTTGTTGTTTGGTAGATCATTTTCTTATGACTGAGTCAACATCCTGGGTTGTTATTGGACTATTTAGCATCTCAATTTCTTCTTGTTTCAATCTTGGGAAATTATGTGATATCAGAAATTCCTACATTTCATTTAGGTTTTCAAGTTTGTCTCCATTCAGTGTGCATATTAATCTAAATTTTTTTTTCTTTTCTTTTCTTTTTTAAGAAAGTAGGATTTGAGAGGACAAGAAAACCCCCAGAGCAGGAGGGAATCTGAGGGGATTGCCCCGATAATCTATTATATTCATTTAGAGTCAGTTGTGACTTTATCTTTTGATTTCTGACTGTTTTTGTTTGGGGTTTTTCTCTTTCCTTGGTCAATCTGGCTGGGGTTTGTCTATCAGTCTTATTCTTTCAAAGAGCCAGTTTTTGTTTGTTGATATTTTCTATGATATGTTTGTCTTCTATGTCCCATATTTTGGTTTTTACTTTGGTGAGCTGGATTCTTCTGCTGAAGTTAGGGTTTTGGTGATTTTGCCTTTCCAGCTCGTTTAGGTGACTTGTCAGACTTTTAACTTGTGATTTCTATTTTCTAGATGTATGTGAGTAGAGTTATACTTTCCCCTTAGTACTAATGTCACAGTATCACAAAGGTTTTGGTAAGATGTGTCTGTTTTCATCTGTTTTCAGTAATCTTTTAATTTGTTTTGATTTGTGTGTTGACCCAGGAGTTGTTCAACATCATGCAGTTTGGTTTCCATGTCTTTGTGAGATTTTAGGGAATCTTGTTGGTGGTGATATTTTCTTATTCCCCTGTCATCTGAGAAGATGTGTGACAGTATTTCAATTTTATGAAACTTGTTTATGCTTGATTTATGGCTGAGGATTTGGTTGTTCTTGGAGTACATTTCAAGTGGTGATGAGTAGAATGTATATTTCATGGTTGTAGGGTGGAATGTTCTGCAATGTACCCATTAAGTACATTTTGTCAAGTGTAAAGTTGAGATTCCAGATCTCCTTGTTGATTTTTTGCCTTGATGATCTATCTAGAGTAGTTAGTGGGATATGAATCCCCAGCTATAATATGTTAGAGTCAATATATTTTTTAGTTTACTTAGTAGCTGACTGATAAAAGCTTGTGCTCCTGTGTTGGGTGCATCTGTGTTTAGGACAGATATTTTTTGTTGATGGATTGAACCTTTTATCATTACGTATAATTGAACCTTTCATAACATTTTAATTTTTGATAGCTTAAAGGTTGTTTTGTCTAATATTAAGATCATGACTCATGCTTTCTTTTGTGCTCCATTCACCTGAAAGTCTATTTTCCATCCTCTCACTTTGAGTCTTTGGGAGTCCTTTGTAGTGAAATGTGTTTTCTGGAGTCAGCATATTGTTGGGTTGTGTTTTTTTCTTTTCCCCCATCAAGTTTGCCATCCTATGTCTTTTCAGTGGTGCATCTATTTCATTTACTTTCAGACTGATTATTGAAATGTGAGAGTTTATGCCTGTTATGAATCTCATATAGTTTTTTGTTGTTGGTGGTGTTTGTTCGTTGGTTGATTTTCTTTTAATTTTGGGGTTGATACATGTGTATGTTTTCAATTTTGCAGTCATGATGCATTCTGTGTTGATTTTCTGTTTTCCTGCATTGAGAAGTGAATCTTCATTCTTTTTTTTTTCTGTGCTAATAACTTCTTAAATATGTCTTATAGAGCTGATCTGGAGGAAGCATAAACTCTTAGGGATTGAGTTTCTGGAAGGATATTAATTCTCCATCACTGATGAGGCTTAGCTTAGCCTAGCTGGATAGGAAATTCTTGGTTAAATTTATTTATATTATTCATATTTGAGAACTTTGAAGATTGGACTCCATCTCTTCTAGCCCATAGTGTTTCTGTAGCTAAATCTGCCACTATTCCTATTTGTCTTCCCTGGTAAGTAGCAACCTTTTTTTCTTGCTGCCTTTAGCATATTTTCTTTTATACCTACTTTGTGTAAGCGAATTGCTATGTGCCTTGGAACTGGTCTTCTCATTTGATATCCTGCAGGGGTTCTCTGAATCTCTTGTGTTTGGTTTGTCACATATCTGATGAGATGAAGGAAGCTGTTTTGGATGACCTTATGGAATGTTTCTTCCATGGGTGTTCTTCAATGGGTGTTCTCAGTCTCCTTTTCTAGCTTTCAGGATACCAGACAGGATTCAGTCTCTGAATACAATTGCACTTCACTTGAAGACTTTGTTCCATCTTTTAAAGCTTTCTATCTATGTTTTAACAGATTGGGTTAGCTTTATATTTTGGTCTTCAAGCTCTGAGATTTTTCTGCTTGGTTAATTCTGCTTTCGTGATTGTCTATTTATTTTGTTAACTGTATTCTTTATGGTTAGCACCTTTGTAATTAATTCTTTCATGTTTTCATCTTGCCTTTCTTGGTTTTTATTCATTTTCTTCAGCCATTTCTTGATCTCTGCATTTTTGATCTGAGAGCAGTTGATCTGGGTGCTCTTCATTGTTTGAGTTCTGATATCTGTATACTCCAGTATAGAGTTCTAGAGTTCTGGGGTTTCTAGGGCTATCTGGGTTAGTTGTGGTTTTTCACTTCATTTGTGATGGATTTACCTTTTCTCCTAACTTACTTTTCTCAGTCTGAGAGGGAATCATTTTCATTTCTCTATGCTCCAACCCCTATTCTTCCTTAGGTAAATCTCTGGATTTTTTTAAACTTGAGCTAGGTTGGAGGTGGGAAGCTATGTTGTTCTTTTGCAGCTCAGAGATTTGAATAAGGTGTATTGACGGGTTCTAAGATTTGAAAGCTGCCTGTAGGTCACAATGTTCACTGACTGAAGTGTGGCACCCTTGGACCCACTTCCCACCACCTCACAGTATGCCCATGCAATGAGAACATATGTATGTTTTCTGGGTATAACATAACATAAGGGAAAGGGAAAGAAAAGAAACAAGAGAAAGAAAACCAAACAGACAAGCAAACCATTAAAAAAAGAAGAAAAAAATCTAACACTCATGAAGACAAAAAGAGAACACAAATTATTCAATAATATCAGATGAAAGAGGATATATCATTAAATAAATTATAAATCTTAAAATGATAAGAAAGTACACATAATTTGGTGCATAGATATTCAATACTTTAGATTAAATTAAAAAATTATTGGAGAAATACAACAGGAAAAATAGATTGGAAAGAAAGAAGATAAGCAGTCTATATTTACAAATAACATAATTAAAACCCTTCCCTGCCAAAAAGAAATCCTACTTGAATATATCTATTTAGCAAGTTTCAAGGTCAATATAAAACAGAAACAAATTTTATTTCCAATTGACTACAGAAAACAACTGGAAAAAAATTTTAATCTACAATAGTGTCAAAATCAGAAAGTAGTAATAACTTTAACAAAAACAAGCAAGACTTCTATGCTAATTGACAAAATGTGGTTGAGAGAAATTAAAAGTAGCTTATGCAGGTGGAATTTAATAGCCATGATAAATAACTCAATATAAAGTATTAATTATCTGTAAAGTGATTTACAGATTAAATTCTAGTCTTTTTCCACAACCATTCTATTCTGCTTCTCTGATTTTAACTGTTTTAGACCCCTCATATAGGTAAGTACTTGTCTTTCAGGGTCTATCTTAGTTCACATAACATAATGTCCTCTGTGTTCATGTGTTCATCCATGATGTGGCAAATGATAGGATTTCCTTCATTTAAAAAACTGAATAGGGGGTCCGGGTCAAGATGGTGGCAACACAGGCAGAACTGTGAGATTCTCTGAATGTGAGTTCCCCAAAAAGACTCTTGCCCTCCTTCCCCTACCCCCTTGCCCACAGCTGGTTGCATTGTTCTGAGGCTCAGGGACCCACACAGGGCCGGCTATTTCATCCTGGGCTGCTCCCTCGTGGGTGGGAAGGCTCGTGTCTCAGCTCCATCCCTGGCTGCATCGAGTCCAGACTGAGCCTCCGGTCACCCTAGGAGGCTCTGAGCACCCACCCCTCGGAAACAGTTTCCATTTCTGACTGAAGAACACTGGGAGCAGCGCGGGGCCACTTTCGCTGCCCACCGCCTGCCCTTTGGAGCTTTGGGGCTCTGAAATCTGGAGCTCTGGAGCCCCAAGTGGAGCTCCCAGCTGGACAGCTGATCCCCAGGAGGCTCACACTATCACGCTACCACAGACCATCATAGTCGATTGCCCAGGGATCCAAAGAGCAGAGAAAAAGGATCCTATCACTTCAGCCATTCTCCAGGCAGAGACTCACGTTGCCCCACCCACCTATGAGCAGTCTCCACCTAGGTTCCCAAGGTAACGTCAAAACAGAAGACAAAGCCACTCCCCTGAGAACTAAGCAGCAGACATCTCAGGTTGCAGCTCAAAGTAATCCTGCGCCTTGGGAGGCTGAGGGACCAAACCTACATTCTGCTGCACAGAAAGATTGTAAGACGGTGTGAAATAGGTTCCAGTGGGTTCATACACC